>JAMKCH010006510.1:0-67244 GCA_023653785.1 Ophioderma brevispina | reverse complement strand
GTTTTACATGTACGAATACAATTTTTGTTGAGAGTTAAACATCTTGGTGGCCATTCTTGTCCAGTTTGCACACTGTGTAACATTTTTGTCCCCAGTTCATGACAGATGGCTCATTATGTATTCTGTATTCTTTTCATTTCTTCTTCTTCTGTTTGTGGGTTTGCACAACATCTTCAAGGTGTAATTTCCAAATCGGGTGCCTTGTGGGATAGTTTAAGACACCCTCTATCCGATCCACGACCGCATTTACAACATCAGTTCAGAGCAGATAACAGTTTCTATTTTTTAGCTGTGGCCTTGTTTGATTTACCGTGGGGAAGTGGTTGGCCCATACAATGTTCATGCAGTAAATTGGTGAAGGATGCAATGTCTTTATTTTATGTAACGAAAAGCAGTTACTATTTTTTGTTTGGTTTTGTCTGGCTTTTTAAAAAAATTCCATTACCTGATCCACTTTCTTTCCACCATTTACTGGATGTTTTCAAGGTCCATGGCCCATGGACCCCAAATTTTACTGGAAGTGGTCCATTTGGGGGGTATCAAAGAAAGCTACTATTTTTTTCTCATTACCTGTGAAATCTTGCGCTATGATGTTTAGTTTGGAAGTTAATGAGCGAAAATATGCCCATATTGGTCGACAATATTAATTTTACACAGCAATCTATGGGGCTTATCAAATCACGTTTTTTTAGGTCTCGCATTAAACGAATTGAAATATCGGCGCAAAAATATTTACAGATAGTTTATGGGGTAAAATCCATTTTTATCAAGATGAACACTCCATCTACTGAATCGGGGCCTCCTCCCCTTAATACATGCATGCATAATAGCTTTCTCAAATCCCCTTTTAAAGCCCACAGTTTTTTTTTATTCACAAATGTGCAATTCTACTTGATTGTAACTGATGAGGTGTTGCTCTATATCAAATTAGTAAAATTACAGAATTTAACAAATTTGAAGTCTGCTTTTTCAAGCATGATGTAATGGGTCATGGGCTGTCCAGAAATGTTAAGTGGTTTTTTTTTGGGGGGGCTTAGGTTTGTGGGGGATGTAGTGGGATTGGGGAAGTGGTGGGGATGGGGTCAATGTGGGTGGGGATGTGAATGTGTTGGGGATGGGTGGGGTGGGGTGGGTGGGGACGGAAAGGGGGCTAGTATTTTGATCCACTGCAGTACAAAATACAGCATTGCTAGGATTGATTGGCTTGTTTTTACATTCATGTATAAAATTGACAGTTTAAGTTTAAACTCAATGTGGTATATTTTTACAACTTGGGCACTTTTTATAATGATTTTAATCTTTTCCACGGTCCAGAAAAAAATTGTGGGAAAAGTAAATCATCTTTTAGTCAAATGAGAACACATATTTAGCAAATTAATTAACCAACATGTGATTAAAGTGAAAGATGGGCATCAATTAAAAAAAACCTGATTGCTCAAAAATTTGAAATTTAAACATATTTAAGGTTTTCTAGTTTTTTTTTTTAGGTGAAATTTTTAAAATGTTTATACTCACTGAGCAATATATAAGAAGTGCTTTTTCTTGGACATTTCAACGGACTCATCTGTGAGGGATTTTTTTTGGCTGACTTTTTAAATTAGTGCTTCCCGAAACACTTGTGCTTGCAAAAATTGAAAATAAAAAACCCACGAAAATAACCTCTAATATAGTGGACCTACAATGTTGCATTGTCAGATGAAGGATGCTGTCAGAGTATATTTGTGTACTAGTCCCATCATGCCTCGGATTTAAAAAATGTCATGTGACCTCAAAAGTCGATTCCCAACACACAAGACACTGACTTGGGGCAAAAATTTTTGTTTTGCTGTAATGGAGGAAAAAATTTAGTTCTTTCAGATTTTAGTTTTTTTTTTACGATGACTTCAAACTGTTTTACTCGAAAGTGAATACAGCATGCTACTATTTATTTTTGTTTCATTGTCTTGTTTTGATGTTTTTTCATGTTTTTGGAATCTAAAGAATGTAACAAGAAATTATGATTTGGTTCGGCTGATTTTTAAAAACACATCAATTTAAAAAATTTTTTATAATAAACTTAGTTGGCCGGTTTTTCTAGGGTCCGTTCAGTTACGGTAAAACAATTTTTGTCTTTTTATGTTTTTTTTTACACGAACATGTCATTACTTGAGAATTTTGACATGATCTTGAAAAGTTGTATTCTTAGAAATAGAATGTTTTAATCCCTGATAAGGCCAATGAAAGTCAATGTTATGTTGCCCGTAACATTTTTTTGCAATATAATGAGGCAAGTAGTTCATTTTCATATTCATTATTCATCCATTTTTGAAGAAACGCCATTTCCCCAACCTTGTCGGCAAGCCTCTAATAGCTACAATATTCTGTCAAAACACCAAAACCCTTAATTTAAAATGAATTTTTGCAACTGTCTTTGATTTTAAATCCGACTAAAATCACATTCACAAATGTGATCACAAGAAGAACCCTTGATATTTTCTTTAAAATAACAAATCATGAACTTTTTAGGGATTAAGCATCTCAAACGCGGGGCAGAAATCGTAACTCGGGCGGGTTACGGGAAATATACCATCGACTTTCATACGCCTAAGGCAAAAAAAAAATGTATGGGAGACCCCGCCCGACCCAATTTTGTAATCAAGCCCTGTACCAAAGTATACCTACACTAATTTTTTTTTACTTTCAAAAATCTTATTTTTCAAGGTGTTTTTACCCTGATTTTTAACCATTTTCTCAATATTTTTTTGTTTCGGTGTACTTTGGCAACTTCTCTAAGATTTTCAATATAATAGTCACCAAGTATCAATATTATAACATTACATTGATATGTGTGATGATTGATGTAGTCATCATTATAAAAAAAAAAGCCACCCTCCCTACCCTATTTGAAAATTTTCTTGTTTACTCATTGGGGAGTGGAGAAGAAGAGTGGTGGGGGAAAGGTAAGGTCTTTGAGGTGGTTGGGGGTTGGGGTGAAGGGCGAGGGTGATGTGGGAATACGTATGAGAGAGGAGTGGGGGGAACATGGGGAAAAAGGCAGGGGATTAGAGTGATAGGATGATGGTGTTTTAGTGATTTATGGACGGGGTGAGATTTTCTGAGGGGTGGAGTGTGCTGGGTGTTTGGTGGGGGAGGTGGTGTTATGGAGAATTGGTGGTGGTGGTGAGGGTTGTGGTGGGGGTACGGCTGTTGTGGGGGGGGGGGGGATGTGGTTACGTGTTAGAGTTGTTGAGCAGGGTTGAGAGAGGATCGGAAAGGGTGGCGGGTGGGAGGGGAGTGACGGGGGGTGGAATGCAGGGAATGGGATTGGGTGGGTGGAGAGCCGGGTGTAGAGGAGGTGGGGGGTTGAGGGGCGTGATTGAGGTGTGATTGGGTGAATGAGGTGAGGTGTCGGGGTGGGCGGCAAGGAGGGGGGGGGAGTCCATGTGTCTAGTGGATGGGGAGGTGTTAGTGCGGTGGGGGGGGGGTGGGGGGGGGGGGAGTTAAGTGTGCGGGATGAGCTTGGGAATATGGATAGTTTTAGGGCTGGTATTCGGTGTGGGAGTGCAGGAGTTTGGACGAAAGAGAGGGTTCAGAAAGGGTGCGTTGTGGGGGGGTGGGGGAAATTGACGGGGGTGGTGTGCTAGATTGCGGGGTGTTGAGGGTTTTGTAGGTGTAGAGGGTGTAGTTGGGGGGGAGTAGTATTGGGGGTGCCCGTGATTATTGGAAGATAGAGCGCTGAGAGAGCCTGGTGTTGCGAGGGGTAGGGGGGAGGTACGAATGGTTATGTCGGTTTGGGGGTTAGTAGGTGGGGGGGTGGGGGGGGGAATATTGTGTGTTAAAGATCCACAGAAAAGGTGGAATAGGTGTGGGGTGGGGGCGTGAGGGTTTGGGGTTGGGGGGGGAGTTATGCCTGGGGCGTGGTAGTGGGGGTGGTGTCGTAAGGATGTGGTTCTGGGGCGGACGGGGGTGGAAAGGGTGTTTTAGGTAAAAGGGATGGTGTAACTCCAATACAACAATTTCTGTTTTGCCTAATGTTATAGTGTACAGTGCATGCCTAAACTTCACTGTCTTGGGTTTCTGGGATAGTTAAAACCACCCACTCTATATGTGTCATATAGGCAAGTGTATTGGTCCATCATGTAAACGTATTGATTCCATCCGTCAGTGTACTTTGGTCAAAACAAATACGGATGTTCCCAGTGGTATAGGTTACAAAAAAAAATATTATACATGTTGATGTTTACACACATTGGTACACTTGACTAGTGGAAAATGCTTTCTTCAACAGAAGGGATAATGCATGTTTGTATGTTGTCATTTTGCGTTGAGAGGTGATTGTTGTAAGGCCAAGGGAAGTTGATTCTTAGTTCCTGTTGAGCGCGCATCAGATTTGCACTGTGGCAAATATTTCATTAGGTTTTGAAAAAAATGTTGTCAATCTCTTGAAAACTGATAAGAAAAACATATTTTCAGTTGCTCAAATATTCAAGCACCCTTCCTGTTCATTTTCAGCAGTTTCCTTGGGAGGGGTGTCCACGTATACCATTAATAATGAATTTTCTCCAGATTTTTTTCCCACTGTCACTGATTGTCATAAATTCCTTGACTTGCAAAATGCTTGAACTGATTTTTATAGTTTGGAAAAAACCTGCAATACCCGTTTTGTTAATTAGGCACTTTGAAACTGTTTTCAGTAACAAATATAGTTAGTAGTTGTATATCCAAGATGTATTTAGATGTAATAATTAATGACCGTAAATAATGAAATGACCATAAATAATGAAAATGAAATCGAACCTCGTCGCCTTTTAAAAATCTCCAACAGGAAACTAAGAATCAACTTCCATTGGCCTAATGTGTAGATCCATTGTTCAGTTTCTGTATGTTATGTGTATTTTATGCAAGCCCATGCAATCCAGGATACATTATCCTGTTCAGTAGAATATTCTTTGATAGGGTTAAAGGCACTATCAGGATTGCTAAACAGAAAATCGAAAAAATCTCAAAATCATATTTTTGCATGTCGTAACAAGCATAGGTAGGCCTACATACCCTACAAATGATGGACCAGACGAAATCTAACAAGCAGAACTCGGATATTTTGAAGTCGTTGTGTCCGAACGGAACACTACTGCAAACACTAATTCAATGGAGAAAATTGTAATCGTTGAACACTGCCGTTTTCTTCCTTTTCTGTCAATTCTTCATTGAAAAAAGTAAGTTTTTAATGGGAATTCTACAGGCCTGCGTATCCCACTTTGTAAAGCTATCCCTGCAAATTCCAAATACTTTGACTCTTTTGGACAAATCACGATAGTGTCTTTAATTGTTTTCATGAGTTTCTCCATTGTGACACTTTTTGCAGTGTTTTGAATTCATGCTTGCTACCTTGATATGATTGTAACAATTATCTAACCTCATTACTGTCTGTACGTACAATGACTACAACAAGTAATTTAATGGAGATTCACTCTTTGAAAATTGCGTTTTCTTCTTTTTCTGTCAATTCCTCAGTTGGAAAGTAACTTATGAGAGTCATATCAGACTTAGCCTTCGCGTTTAAGCATTCCTGCAAATTTCAAATATTTTTATTAATTAAGTTGTTTTCAATTGGGTAAATAGAATGAATTCATGTTTCAGTTGTTTCTGTATATAAGATATTAAGTAACAAATGGCTACACCGAAACAGGTATCTGGAACTGGGTTAAGTAAACAAATGGTTAATTCCCTCTTTCTTGTTATTGAATATGACAATGAGAAGGGTCACCAAAGGTGTTCTATATAGATAGAGACGGCAAAACGTTACGTAATCTTTAAAATTCACCGTCTCGCATGTGTTTGGCCGACCACAAAGAAAACATGAGTACCAACAATAAAAGCACTGGCTGCCTCCGCTCTCCACATCTGTGGGTGCCGCTTTGCATTACACTACTCGGTAAGTGGATACAAATAAGTATGTGTTTGAGGTGGCCAGGTGTAATATAGTGTTACCTGATCATTGTGCTCATCTCTTTTTCTCATAACGCAATGCGCGCTTAGGTGAAAAGATTATGCATTGAGGCGGTTTTATTTAAATCACGACACTGATTGGTCATTTCATTCGTTGTGGCCATGGGAGGACAAATTTAGACCACCCAATAGCACCCACATCCAACAACTGCTATTTGGCGGATTTGTTTGTATCAAATTGCTCATTTTGGTGTGTATACAAGAACCCAAACTGATAATTATTCCGTGCAATATTCAAAATGTCAGCCGCCAGCCCGTACACTGGCTTTTGAATGCGTTTTACAACCCCCTTGGTCAGCCCTGTAGTGAAGATAATTAGTGAGTAGAATCGCCCACTATCTCAGTGTGCATGTGCATAAGATATTTCTATGAAGGTGTACCAGGAAATAGAGATCTACAACAGCACACCTGAATTACTGGTAAATTTGCTATAGAGGAACATAGATTTATACAATATAATCCAGCAGGATTAATAACGCGCCTTAATTACCACAGGATGATGGCACAGTGAAAAAAAGAAAGAAAAATGAGGAAGAAGAAACCACACAGCAAGGAATCCGAAATAAAGGGTTTTGAGAGTTGCTTGAAGAACTAAGACTGACAGCCTGTCTGATGTACAGTGGCAGACTATTCCATAGACAGGGCAATGATAGAAAAAGCCCGATCACCAATCTGTTTGTGGATCTGTGGACAATTACGTTTTGTCACCTGCAGCAGAACGCCGGCCATAAGGAGATTGAAATACCAATGAATAGAAGAAAGATAACAGGTTGTGAGGTAATGCAAAGCTTCATAATTTTGGACCAGAGTCCGGAATTTAATGCGGTCAGCACCTGTAGGCTTTTTAGGAGGGGAGAATTTGGACTGCTCTTTGGTTCCCTGTAGATGAGTCTTTGCACTCTCTTTTGCAGTTTTGGAGACGCCGGAGATCCTTACGTATAATGTTTGTTAAAAAGATAGCTGCCATAATCAAGTCTAGAAGGATTCAGAGCCCGCACAGCTTATACAGACTTAAAATCGAGGAACCTTCTGACACGGTTGAGGTTGACAAGCTGCCATTCAAAGACTTTGAATTGCGTGATGTATTGACATTGTCATACCTGATCAAAACAACACCTAAGTTCCTTATCGAAGGAGATAATGGATCTCAGTACATAACATGGATAGTCAAGTGCCTAAGTGATCATAGTGTGAGGAGAACAAGCAATAAACAGTTCAGTCTCAGACTGGTTCGCATCACGCTTATTTGCAGTCATCCATATGACTGAAGATGCATGAAGCACTGAGATACTTTGAACAGGAACAGGCAGCATCACCAGGACGGCTATAAGTAGTAAAAAGCTGAATCGTCATCGCATAAAGATTGTAATGGATACATGCCACGAATAATGTGGCCAATGATGCATGTGTAGTAGACAAATGCCTGAGGGCCTAAACCGAACCCTGGGGTACTCCATATCAAGATCACATCAATGCCGAATATGCCCGCCATAACTCTCACCTGAACAAGTCCCTAGAGTGAAGATAGGCCGAAACAGTTTTTAACTGTACCATTAATGCCAAAATCCTGAGTTGTAACCGCTGCATAAGAATTTGTGGTCACAGTATCAAATGCATGCGGTCATAGTCCAGCATCACAACAATTACATCTCTGCCAATTTTTGTTCAATGGCTCTGCAGATTAAGCTGGGATGTCTCCAGTTGTGATTTGTGAGCATGTTGCCTACATTTAAAATGTCCCTTATTAATGGTTGAATATTGCCATTTTTTTTGTGTGTGTGTGCGGTGGGGTGGGGACTTTAAGTGAGGTCTGTGCAGATTTCCGGCGGATTAAATATGAAGGGTGAATGGTCATTGATAATAATATATAATACACTCACGACTTGGTTTATATTGCCTAATGCAAAATGCGTCCTGGGCACTTTATCACTAACCTTACCTAGTGGACCATTGATACACATACAATGATAGAAAACACGGAATATTTCCTGAAAACAAAAATATACAGGGTAACTATTGTTCATCATGGAAATCAAATACAGTAATTCACATGAGTTTTGATATGTTAATACAGCCAGTAGACATAAAGCAAACAATGATCTAAAATCAATGTACCTGAATTGCCAACTCTGGAGACCTGTATGTTCACATGCATCCTGACACCGGCAGTGCGAGTTAGTCTTGATCAAATGGCAAAAATGACTTGGATGGATAAAAATATTTAGCTCCTTCTTGGGTGTAATCCTACATTTCTTTTATTGTATCAATTTGGTTAGCATGTTGTTAGTTTGTGATCGGCCACTTCAATTTCTGTGATAGACACACATGCACGCACATCCCTGTATGTGTACACACACCCACTTCTCTATCACATATACAATTCTTAATTACCTGTGTTTTTCTTTTATTTTCTCTATCTTGGCAGCAGCTAAATTCAGGCAAGAAGCGTTTCTCCGCAGCCTGAAACTCTCGACAGAGGGCGACAGAGGCCACCACGGGAACCTGCGCGAGCACCAGGTGAGTGCTGGGAACTAGGAGAAACTGTTTGCATCAAACATATCCACTGGATTGGCTTTGCAACTAGGCTTTAATCACGGTTACTAATGTTATATTAGGTCTTGGGTCAATCAACTCGGGGGGGGGGGGGGGGTACTTTTAAAAGTTTTTGTGGTCCGCTGCCTTAAGGCAGGAAGACTGTCACCTGACTGTTGATGTCTGTTGTTGTTGATTTTCTGTTTTTTGTGAAAAGGGTTAACATTTGCCTGTAATATCCACATACATTTACTTTGATGGATTTAAACCAAACTTGAAGTCATAGATGCAACATGGGATCCCGCATTTTCTGATGAATTCCCCAGGTCACATCAAGGTTCAAAGGTCATGTGAGGTCAAGTTGTAAGACAGGCCTGAAAATGTTGACCTCAATTGAAAATTTGAAGTTCATTGGAGACAAGCTCAATTAATAGGTGCAACATGGATCCCTCATTGTTGATGTGGTCAAAGGTCCATGCAACGGTCAATGGCAAAAAAAAAAAAAAAAAAAAACAGTGAGTCCTCTCCTTCGCCTATCATTACAAACCGCGGTGGCAGGGGACACATGCGGTCCAAGGACCGATGTATAATTTGTGTTTTTCCTGTGAGCATAGCTCACTGTGCAAAGTACTCAGTTAATTGACCAATCTCCTAAATTTGTTCTTCGATACACTGGAATGTACCAGCAACATGTTTCCAGATTTGGCTCCGTTGATAACATGTCTCTTCTTGGACTAAAGAAAAACATTTCCAGAACTTCCTGTTCTAGAAATTTTTTAGCTACAAAATGAAATTCAATGTGTAGACCCACTCTATAACAACACTTTACTCTGCTAACTTTCTTATGACAATAGTGCCAAAGTTTCATGTTAAAAAGTCCAAAGAAAGTAAACAAAAGAATCTGAAACGTTGTGAGAACTAATAAGACTGTCTCGCATTTCTTTTCATTGGTGAAATGTTGACTTTGAATGCATAACATTTTTTAGTAACTTTTTTGCTACTTGGGAAAGGGGAAGAAATCAAACTAACATTGCTGTCAGAATTGTTCAGAGTTTTTATTTCTATGCACTGAGCGTGACATTCGTCAATCAGAAGTGAATGCCCGATTGGCTTGTTCAGTATATAGGACTTTGTCATTGGTGAATCACCATAAACTAAAACTCCCATAGATTCTAGACATACATGCACAAGGACTACTCCTAAACAATTCTGGCAACAAATGTCTGCTATGTGATTTTGTAATTGTACAAATCATTTCGCAGAAGTCGAGGAAGCTCAGGGATGATCAAGCTAGGGCAGGTGGTGCTGACAAACCGCTCATCCGCCACATCTGGACGGGAATCTGCTGGTGCGGCAGGCGGCGGCGGCATCTGCCTCTTCCTCCTCAGCAGTTGACGGGACTCCTGGTAACTGAGTGGCTGCAGCCAATGACGACACCAACCAAGCAGCTTCAGGTTATAGTCGAAGGGGTGGGGTCTTCAATTTCACAGCTGGAAATTTGCAATATGTTCCTTTTTCATAACACACTAGGCACCTGATGAGCTGGCCCATAGGCATTCAGACAAAAACATGAATGCCGTATGCTTAAACAAATACTCCTCCTCTAATAAACTCCAGAATTATACGGCAACTATAAACAAGATGTTCAGCGTCGTGAGGGGGCTGTACCTCAGAAAACAAGCAGGAGCTGTATGGTCATGCCTGAAAATCCACCCGCTGAACACTGAGCAGAGGATTGGCGATATTAAAATGTTACTGTTTTACTTGTTAACCACAATATTGCTTGCGATAAGGATTGGGGTCCCAGAATTTTCTGTTTAGAGGGCCTAAAAAAAAGGGTGGGGTCATCAAACCCCACTTCACGCTATGCCGCAAAATACATACGACCACAGCATGTGTAAGACTGCATGCATAACACATATTTTGTCAACAGGCCCAGGGATTTTGAACTGCAATTATAGCTGCAATTTTTTAAATCGAATACTCACTGAGAACCGAATTTAGCAGAGGTCAAGTAACCAATAAGTAAAAGAGTTTCTTACATCTTAAGATTTTTTTGTTAGCTTTCCAGCATCAGGTTCTGGTGAGGAGCCTCAGCACTAGGCCACAGGGGAGAGGGGACTCTGATGACTCTGAAGTTGGACGCTTACAAGGTACTTCAAGGATTTTTTTTGTGTTTTTTCCATACTTTGTTAAACAACAAAATGGTGAAGAAAGGGGTAGAGAGTAGCCAGCACAAGTTATTTTGGAATATGTGAACCACGTTGGCAACATATAATGGGGAAACTATTACTAATTTTTTGAAAGGAAAAAGTGAGTGATCTCACCATGCCATACGCTTCTCTGTAACCTCCTTCTTATCGTGTCAAACCAGCGATTCTCAAATTGATCCAGCTGGAGAATGTACTGGCTGCTTCACTGAATTCCGCAAGGTTCTTGTCTGTGCTGTTGCTCAGTCTTGGGGCAGACAAAAGATTGTTCCATAGTCTGTGGCAAGGCTTGAAATAAGGGCAGGGGCAAGGGGAAATTTACCCCTGCTAAAGCGACTGCCCCTGTTCTCAAACAAAACTGTGTTCATTTTTATAGACCAGGGGCATAAAATGTTAAATAACACCAAATGCTCCTGGATCTGATCCTTTTTCAATCCTGGTCTGTGTGCATTCCCAATCACAGGTAGTGTCTGGATCTGCTTCGCAGTAGCCCCACTTCTGCAAGGACACCCTTTCATCTGTAATTAATCTAAAGAATCCTACATGCCGCTAACCCTAGTCATGGTTTCACTCAGATTTTTAGATGCTTTCAAACTAGGGTTTTGCAACAAGTTATAAAAGTTCAGAGTTGACAATTTACTGGTCTCTTACTCTCATTGTTTTTCAGCCCTTTTGGAGGCGCGCGTGGACTGCCGCCTCATCTTTTCAACGCACTAGGACCACGCATGCATCAGCTACTTCACAGAAGCAGGGGTCTGGCCCAGTAAGTCTCACTTACCAGTGGTCTGTCTTAACAGTGCCTAAAAACTTGGCAAAAGTTGCTACGACAGTACGGAATTAGTAGTCTTGATCTGTTTACTGGACTACAGGCCATGATGTTAGAGTAAGCTTGTATTATATGGCCACAAATGCTGTCTTAGGTTATGTGATTACTGTAAACGTGGAAATTTTCGCGCTACAATTACTTTTCGCGCTTTTCGCGCGCTTCTGAGCTAAGCGCAAATTAAAAACCCGCGAAAAGGTTTATTTTGTTGTAGGCCTATGTAGGATAGCGAAAAAGAGCGAATTAAAACAAGCAAAAATGTTAAAAATATCTGAAACTCGAGAAAGTACACCCGCAAAAATAATCACTTTAAGTATCTTTGCAACAAGGTTATGTTATTCGTTATAGGGAAGGCATTTATTCATTTAAAAAGGGGAATGACCGGATGATGATCAAAAGTTTTTTCATCTTGTTTGGACTACATGATCCCCAAACCTTATTTGTAGAGTGTCGCACCGTAGTTGCAATCCGTTTTGATGTGAGAGCGAAAGGTGTGAATTTGTTTGTAGCCCCATAGAGTACTCTGTAAACATTAATGATTGGTCAAACAAAATGAGGCACATGATTTGCCATAACATCTAAACTAAACATCTTTTAGCCCGCCCCTTTTTAAAAAACCCAATTCTCAGGGTAAATGATAAAAATATTTTTTTTTTTTTTAAAAATATTGACCACTTCCAGTCAAATCTGGGGGTTCTGGAATGAGGCTATTAGCGACCAGTCCATGGACCTTTAACATTTTGCAGAAAGAATGTTCCTTTTCAAAGAATATCCATTCAACGATAGCATGATAGTTTGCAAAAACTTGGTCCATGATACTAAATACTCTTTCAAAAGCATAATCCTCACAGAAGAATGGACTCCTTCCATGGTCATGCACCTATTACAAACATTTGTGTCACAGCAACATGTGCCAAACCCGCGATTTGGTAGCCCAATTGCGCTACTTCAGAAGCTTACCGTGACGCCCAATGTTTTTACCCAATTTCTTGGCCAATTTTAATACCGGTTTCTATGGGACTTACGTGGTTGCCCACGACGTTTTATCGAATTGGCGAAGTTCATTCACACATTTACCACGCTTTGGCAAAATTATTTTTGTCAACACTACATCAAACTCATTTCTTATTTTCCCAGCCTTCTCTCAACAGGTAGCAAAGCTCACCAGCTCCTTACTGGGCTTCAAGCCACAGGGGACGAGAGCCAACAGTTGCAGGCCGTCATCGAGATGTGCCAACTCCTCGTCATGGGCAATGAGGATACACTCGGGGGATTCCCCGTCAAACAGGTCGTCCCGGCTCTCATCACGCTTCTAAAAATGGAACACAACTTTGACATTGTAGAACCTGTTGTTGTGATATTTGACTTGGCTATAGTTTGGTTTGGAGTACTAGTAAGAGTTAGTTAGTAAACCATTTTTTTTTTAAATACGGTTTTGTCAACGCTAAAGGGGGTGGCCTGATAACACCTTCACACTCAGCAATCCGCTGGTGGAGTATGTAAATTAAAATTATGCAATTTTACTGTCCTAGTTCTTGATTCTTGCTTTTGATCTATTCCCTAGTGCATGATACCTGACTTCTGTGTTAATTATACATATATAATTGTGCTTTTTAAATAAATTAAAATGAGAACAGTCAGTGTAGGCAACACTACAACATATCTGAAATTTTGCCTTATGTCTTAAATACACTGTAACCCATCTGTACCAAATATGATATATTACGCTTGCTGTCAGGACTAGCTTCATTTATGTGAAGGTATTGAAAGAGCAACAAGGGGCTACAGCAGGCATGTGATCACTGCATGGTACCCACATACATGCATGTGACAACCATTCATTGATCATGACCTTACCATAGCTAATCCAAATGAATTCAACCCATTTACACTAGATTCCGCTGCTGTCAGGACTAGCTCTCATTATGTGAAGGTATTGAAAGAGCAACAGAGGGGCTAACAGGCAATGTGAGCAATGTACATGGGTACCCAACATACCAGTGCATGTGGACAACCATGCATTTAAGCAGCTAGTGGCGACTCCGTTTGACACCTGATATAAACGGAACTTGCAAGCGGTAGTCTCAGTAAATTCAGAAATCACTTGCAGAATCTTGCCATAAATCTTGCCATAATCTGAATCAGTTGCACCACTACTTCGCTGTTGATATTTTGTCGTGATCCTATCCTGGTTTTGTTGTTTTTAAATGAGACTTTCAAACGCCTGTGACCGAGGAATTAAGATTATGTTGTGTCTTTTTGTTGACAGATGAATCATGCTTGCAGGGCATTGACATACATGTGGAGCCCGCCCAGGTCGTCGCACTGTTGTCATGGATGCCATACCATTATTTTTTAGAAAATTAACACATCATTAGAACCATCTTGTTGAACATGTAAATATTGCAGAACACTTTGTGTTGACAGAATGTAAACCAATATTGCCATGATAAATTGAAACTGCAATGCAATGCAATGTTGCTACCTCATTGTGGTATTGTACTCTTGTAGTATGAGCAGCTTACTTTCCTATGGTGGCCACTTGGCTTTCACTTTCAAATAGGCAGATTCCGGGGGTGGTGGGGGGGTGGGGGGCATTTGTATTTCAAAGGTTGATATGATGCGTTAACATGAACTTCCAAAATGCACCCTAACAAGTACTTTAACCGAATAAAAAACAACCCTAAATAAGCATGTTTGGTCCGTTTTTGCTACCATAACCAGTCTCTTTGTCGTTTTTGTACCTTAAACATAAGCCATGCATTGTGTTAATAATATTAAACCCTTATTATCTGGCTTTAACTCATGTGCTTTACTACTTCCAAATTACAATATTATTGATGATTTTATCTCGCTAACAATCATAATTTCAGGGTTACGAAAAAAACATACCATATATAAAAAAAATTTCCATATTTTGCTGTTTTTTGTTTGACGCCTAGTAATCAATGAACACACGCGTACATCCGCCTGGTTGGGAAAAAGACCCTTTTTCGCATTTTTCATTGTTCCCGTATCACACGCTCAGGGAGGCACATGCATGTGCATGCAATGCATGCTGTGGTGTGTGCCTGCATGTGTTTGTTTTTTAAGTTTGGATTCCTTTTTTCAATTGCTCATGCTTCAATCCAAATGCCAACATTATCATGTTTTAAGGGAGCCACGTGTGCTGAAAATACGGACAAAAACATGATAATGATAAAATGGATATTTTTGCCCAATATTTTTAATTGGTCTCGCTATGAGTTTAATATTGGACTTTTCGCCTGCGTCTCGCCCAATATGTTGCAACTCATAGCGCGACCAATTAATTTGGGCTTAATCTTTCCAATTTTTCTCAACTCGGATCATAGGTCAACCACAGATACTTCTATCATGGTAGGGTTAATGTTGCTTATCAAGGTCACAGTTCATTGGAGGTCAATTTGTGTAGAGATGAGGAAAGATGAATCGCAAAAGCAGGGCCACTAGTATTTCGAGAACTGCTTCGTCTTAATGAACTATTTTATTCACTATTAATAACTATAATTTTTTGTAATGTAAACCCAATGTTCAATAGTCCCAAGCAAGAACGGATTATAGATATGGCAGTTTGCCTGACTGCCTCAGTAAAAGACACCTTTTGTGTGATTCTGTGTATTAGTACACTGTTAATCCCTATGCCTGTGCAATTTGTGATAAAGCAATAATTTTCCTCCAGAATAAGTGTGCCCATACCATAATTTTACGATATGTGCCCAGATGTGCCTGTCCTAATATGGCCTGAGGGGCGTTTTCAAAATGGTACCCAAAAATACTCCTAAAATGATGAAATACACTGAAAAATATGTCATTTTCTGGCGATATTGATGTATTTTTGATAAATCTGGCCATCGACTGTTAATAATCTTCAATATCAAGCCAGATCAAGTTTTCAAACTGATGCATTCAAAAAGGGGGGCGCTTTTCAAAATGCCACCAAAATTCCAATATTCAAGCCCGAGAAGTGGGCGCTGTAAGTGGCAAATTCTTCGCTACACTATTTCCCAAAATGGTAATTTTCCACAACCTCCAGACCATGACATCTTATGTCAATTTAGAAAGCTGTCAATGTGTAACAGCAAGGTCTTCATCACATTCGTCTCCTGTGACCACACAACATCCACTGGAAATTCCTTCAAAACCATGCAGGTGAGCTTAACCACAGAGGGTAAAATTCGTGTCACATTCAAAATCGTCCAAAGGACTACAATGTATATAGGCTATGGCAAACTGATGTGGAACAAACCATATAATCTTCCTTGGGCTGATCCATGGACACATCGTTCCCATCATTGCTTAGGGGGACCGCTCCTCAAATTCATTGCATTCATGAAAAATAATCACCATCCAAGGAAAGAAAAAATGCACAAAAAGGGTGTCATTTTCAACATAGAGGAATTCAACACATGAAAAATGCCTGGGTACCCATTTATTTATCCATATAGGGCAATTGATGTATTGTTTAGGGGTTGCAATTTCATAGTTGATCAGTGGGTCTTCTGTTTAAGTGTAAACTATCTATCTAAAACGGTCGCAGCCGAGATTGGTTGTTCACCATGTAGCGCCACAATGTCCCGTAGGTCATTAAGTTGGGGATGTCAGATGGTCCTTACTGGATGTTCTAGAGCAATCCACATCAATGTAGTTAAAGGGGCGACGGACCTCTGTTTTAAGCATGGTAACTTAAACATGTGACGTCTGAGGGGATACCTGATCAAATCGCACGGAGGACAGTGACCCAGCAAAATCGATTGGAGCGGCATTGGGCAAACAGGAAGATGTTGTAATTGGAGGGATATCCCCATATTAATCTGTGCTTTGGGTTCTTGTGCCTCACGCCAGGATATATTTGTACTCGCATAAGGAAGCTGGGTGAGGTTGCCATCCAGTCTATTCCTGTAGTTCTTTCTTCAGGTCTCAATCCATATAACAGGATGCTCTCTACACAGACTCTAAAAGGAATTTCAGCTTGGTTGAAAATTAGAGATAACCAGATTGCCATAAGTGGTGGCAGTTAATTGCAGGCATTCCAAAAGCTTGTCATTTTTCGTGACAGGAAGTCTTTCTTGCTGTCAAGCAAACATAGGATACTAGAACAACTGAAGTCCTTGGCTACCCATCTGTAGTGCAGAATATAGGGTGATGATCATCTTCCTCATTGACGGTCAATATATTCAGTCTTATTGGCATTAGATGTAGGCGACTTTGTCTGCAAGCATTTCTCCAAAGTTTAACAAAACAAAGCAACATTAAAGGGAACAAACCGTATTTTAAAAGTGCCCTGTTTGGGTGTCTGTTAGCTTCATTTATCAGTAAATTTTATAATTTCAGAGCATTAGGACATTTTTTGACAAAAAACAGTTGGAAAATTTGGACCTCCTTTTTACTGCAGTAGGTCCCAAGTGTTTTGGGTGGAAAAGAAGCAATCTTGCTCTACATTTATAGTGGTATGAGGAAGTTGGGCCTGGGCCCATTTCAGCATCGACTGTCAGATACCCTATGAAAACAGGGACGGATTGGTTCTGTCTGGCAGATCAACAAAAACCGGAGACAAGTGTAACTTAAACTTGAAAAAGAACGCACCAAGGACTGCTTGGATGCAAATGGGAAAGGGTGACAAGTCCTGGTTGATTTCTCCAACGGTGGGGACAACACTGCATATGGGACACAGTTTAGTATGGCATCGAGCTGGGCTCATCCCAGCTGTTACTGAGTTGATTTGGTTTGATGGACGAATGGTGCAAGTACATTTATAGCTAATAAATATCAAATAATTCAAAAAAAAAACCAAGCAAGGGGCAGCAAATTAATAGACTGAGGTGTTCCAAAGGATCTGTCCAAAGCTGTGCATTTTGTTCATCCATGATCTTACGGATTACAAAAATTCAGGAAATATGGTTATGTAAAAAAGATGATCTGACTAGCTAAAAAAAAACAGAGAGGGAAGGACTTGCAATTATCAAACTTGCCTCAGACAGGCCATAAAACCACTTTGGTAAATAGTACCTTTACCTAGGGGAGAGTGGGCACCTATAAGTTGAGTGAAAAAGAGTATTCAACAGCCTCTAAAACAACATGGAAAGCTACAACATGAGTAGATGTATTATGTCAAAACAAAAACATAAGAGTTGATTTTCAAAAAACTAATATAGTACCTGGGAGTAGTAAAAGCTTGCAGTCATTGCTCCATTTCATCAAAAACACCTGGCGTACAATGTGATAAAAATCACGTTTGATTGATATAGAAATTAGGAACATAGTTACCTATTGTTTGGACGTTAGTCTTTGGAAACACATAGTGATCTATTAGTGGTTGCTTAAATGCCTACACCAAAACGTACTTGTGGGCAATTTAAAAAAGGGCAAGCAGTAATACAGTGATTCAAAAAAGCAAAGTTATCGTCAAAGGGCGAATTTCTTGGAAATGAAATCTTATACAACAATGCTGGTGGGCAAAAAAAAAAAAACTTTTTTCACAGCAGGTTAGCATTATGGATGATGTCTTAGTAAACCTGCTGGGGTTCTTCTAGATGTTGGTAAAGCAAGTGGTCATGCGCATTGCCACACAGGGGCGGCCACCAAGGTACCAAAAAATCTAGGCAGGGCGAACAATTGTGCGATTAACTCATATCATCAAGGTTAAAAAAAAACCTGATTTTAAAAAACACAAAAGATGTTGTTATTAAAAACAACCCCTTTTGTTCTGATTTTGTTTAAGTAAAAAGGTCCAAAATTTTAGAGAAATATTGGACCAAGAAAAAGTCCACTTTTTGGGTGGGTGAAAAATGTTCATAAAGTCCAAAAAAGGAACATTTTTAAAAAAAAAAAAGGTCCACTTTTACCAAAAATAAGTCCACCTTTTCGAAAAAATTCACCCCCCCCCCAAAAAAAAAAAATCCTGCTTACGGCCTTGCCTCTATATTACCGGAGAAATGAGCGAAATGTCTTGCTGCGTTGTCGAAGCAAAAACGAAGGATTGTCTGTTTTGACATTCACCTTGAGATATATCTTCATGTCAAGGTTTTGCATTCAAGAATGGGATATATGGCAGTGCATCTCTGAATGGCTGTCAAAATTATAAGTTTGGATATAGCCACTCATAAAATATGTCTAAAGTGATGACAAGTAGGCCCTACATTTTTATCCGTTCCTTCAAGCTTTTTTTTTAATGTTGAAACTGGCTTCCATAATTCTCCTGAAAGGTGCGCCTGACTGACAGTAAAAAAAATCCCATACAAAATTAACTTTTTTTGGTAAAATTGTCAAAATAAGTCAAGGTCAATTTTTGGACCATAGTAATCAAATGTGGGTGTGGATGCAAATTTTGGGTTTGGGTAGTCTATGATAAGTGTGGGGGTGTTGGTTTTAGGCTTAACCGTATCTTAATTGAATGAAATTATTTTTTGAATTTATTTTATACCATGAAAATGTTCAAGTGTCAATTGTATAGTTCATAAAAGAGGTGTTTTCCCTCTACACAATTTCAGTAGGTTTTAGTTTTGTCATATTTTTCTGAAATAAATGGAAAAGAGGGTTGACCCTTTTTTCTCTGGGGGTCACAGGTCCTTTAACATCCGGTCTTCAAAATGGCCCTCCACCTAGATTGTATTCCTCAGACTTCAAGGAACATTTTGGTATACAAAATTTTGTGGACAGCGGAGGTGGCCGAAAAAACCATGTTGCTCCCTAGGTAATTAGCGTAAGTTAAGTATAAAACACGTAAAAACAGGTTTTGCTTTTGATTAATTTTGTATAGAAACAGAAATGCGTTATGTATTTACATTGATGCCAAGTTCATATGGAACAAAGTATAGTAAGTTTTTACTCTAGCCAGAAAGAAATGTTCAGAAGATGCAAGGGTTAGGGTTAAAAGATTATTATATAACCCATTTTTTAGTTTGGTAAATAACACTCAGTGTAATAAAAATAAAGTACCAGAAGCAGATGTCATTTTAAAAGTGACCTCTATCGTGCAAAAAGACCCAGAACTTTGTTGCCGTTGTAGGTGGTAGGCTTGAATATTTCCCATTTGAATAATGTTGCAATGCTTTGCTTCTGAGATGACTCAGTGGTGATGAACTGTCATCCATTTTAAATTCCTTTGTCGATAACAAAAACAAAAGTACGAGGCCTCAACAAGGAGAGTGTCTGTGGTAAGTACAGAAAACATTAATGTGGTTTTTATTCATTTCAGTAAATGTTGAAAATAACCGTACTCAGTTCTGCTAAGGAATGCATTAATTGGAATGTTAGAGGCCGGGTTTTCTACATCCATCAGTAGGGTTTTTTTTTGCTCAGGGTTATATTATTTTTATAATCTCAGAATGGCTCACCTGATGCCTGTAATATGAAAAATATCACCAATCAAAACAGGTTTCACCCATAAGTGGCAATAGAATCCCTTTTATTTATGATATGATGGGATTTTGGCAGCCATTTTGGAAAGAGCCCTCTCCTGGCAAACCTGGGCATTCCAACGGCTATTGGGACATATCTGACAAATGTTAGTCTGGGCCATGCTATAAACTGTGGAGAATTTGGTACTTTTATCCCAAAGTGCACCCATTCATTCATATATAGAGGGCTTAACAGCTGGACTATATCATGAATTAAAAAATCTTGACACGGGACCATTGGATTGAGGAAAAGCACGATTTTGTGATGATACTTTGATATTATGGATGTTAGTAACAATTATGTCAAACTATTGATGGTTTATTTCTTTACAAGTTTTATGTAAGATCGCTATGAGCGATGAAGTGGGTTGCCCCAATCATAGTCCGATTTTTCATTTGGATAGTAGAAGCAAAAATCCGTAACTTTGCCTACGGATGGCGTTGTGTTAAGTAATGTGGCGGACCACATTTGGAGATGTTTTTGTTTAGGAATTATTATCACAGAGAAACATTTCCTGGGCATCAAATTTTTTCCTGGGGTTAATGAGGAAAATATGAAATTTTCCTATTAAAATCTCAATTTTGATGAGGGAGTAAAGAGGGGGAGACGAGGTTGTGAATCAGGTCACCCACCTGTAATTCAATTTGATATCCAGTCTTAATTTATTCCAGTCTACTCCTTAGGCACTTGATTGTTCATTTAGGTTTATACAGAGGGTGCTTGAATTTCCCCCAATCCCACATGCATTGCAATGTGCCTATATACTGTACTGTACAAAACTTAGTCCGTACTTAAGGATAAAAAGTATCCAAAAGTTTAAGAACCACAGGAATTCCAAAATCATGCTAAAAATTCCCTAAGAACTAATGCTTTGTGGGTGAAAAATGAGCATAGAAGTCAGGATTTTTTATTGTTAAGAGTAGGATTTTTGGTGGGATCACAGGACCTTACTGAGGTGAAAATTCCCAAAAAACTGGTTGCATTGTGGGAATTGACTCAATACACCATGGTTTATATTTTGTAATTAGCCAATCACAGAAGTGGTAGAGAAAAAGCTTAAAGGTGCATGCAGATATATAGAAGGGCTATTTGATTAGGTTACCAAGAGGTTGTATCATGTTATATTAGAAAGGGTGTAGGGCATCAATGGGTTAAAAAAGCGTGCAAGGCATGTCGTGTGGCATCATTGTGTAGTAATGCATGTATTTTTACAAATTAATTAAATTAAAACCAATTAAAAAACAAATAATTAGGGGGTTTTTAAAAATATCTTAGCGATCTGAAAAGAAAAAAAAATTTACAAATTTGTTAAAGAAAAGAAATAAGCATCAATAGTTATTAGTAATTTGTGCTAACATTAATAATTCTCTTCTCTAGCGGTGTCCCACAATCATGTAATGGCTTTGTAGTGGTGGGGTTCGGATTTATTCTTCAACTCAGTAAGCTGATTCGGGGCCACGTGTATCCATGATAGGACGCTCCTAACATGGCCCGCTTTTTTGAGGACTGGGGCGGATTGGGAAACGTCAGGGGTTTACACCCTTACTCTTATCGACATGACCTCGATTGACATGTACAGTTGTGACTCTTTCTGTACAAGGGGACCGGACGGCTTAACGTCCCCCCGTAGGACGGATGCTTTAGGATGCATTTGCCCAATTCCAAGTAACCAAGTATACAAGATTTAAATCCAGAATGAGCCCCGAATAAATCCCAGCAAGTGACACCACCGGGATTCGAAACAGGGATTTTCTTTTTTGTTAGCACTGCGCCACAGGCAAGCACCCTTTAACCGCTAGGCCACGCTTCCCACCCACATAATAATGATAAAATTATTTTATAAATTTATGTTTAAATGACTTATTCTTACATGTAAATTGATTTGAGAACCCGAACTCGCATTTAAAGGGCATTTCAGGATCCACAGCCTCGCCCCCCGACTTACCTAAAAAAATGGGTGAGATTTTTATTCATTGACAAAAAACCGTTACCTTAGTAATTCCATGGGTGCCCAATCTTACATGAAATTCGGTGCATCTGTAAGAAAATTTGCAATTTTGATTTTCTGTCGTAAAAGGACAGAAATACAGCACAGTTAGCCTAGGGGACCGTGGGAAACGAGCTATGATCATAACACAAAACCGCAAGTCGGGATCAGCCAAATTTGAGAATAGCTTTTCTCAAGGAATCTAGTGATCGATGCATGAATTTAAAACAGAAGGTGCGAAATAAAAAAATGAACCCTTTAATTACAATGCGCAATTATTCACAGATTAATTTCATACTGGGATATTACGTTATAGATAGTTTTTGGTCATGGACATTATTTTCTTTCAAGGTGTTCTAATTTGAAAACTAGGGCTGGATACATGTTTTTTGTTTTATTTCAGGGATGCAGATTTATTTTAGCATGTACGATTTTGTGAGTTTATAGTGTCAAAAGCGCACGCTTAGGACGCGTTGGGTTTGAAAAATCGCCACATCTCAAGACGGGTGGGTTTGCTGAGAGTTTTTAAACTAAAATGCGTGTATGTATTCTTAAAAAAGGTTGCAAAAAAATAAGAAAGCGTTGTGTAATCGCAACTGTACCTAGCGAAAAGCTCCGAAACGAATGGAATCAGCCGACTTTACGCTCATTGTTTTCCTATTGCCTTGGCGAACTCGCACTGTTTGCATATTTTGTACTGAAAAATCTGTACGGCCAATTCCTGCATGTCAATTATCATATGAATAGTTCTAAAATAAGATTTTCCTGTAGTGATTTGGATAATGACTTCGCGTATATACTCAAGATAATTAGCTAAATTAGACGTGATTGTGAATACCGCGCAACGCTTTAGATGTTGCCGCAAATCATTCCCCCAGCTTTCATGGGGCCGTTTTTTCAAAATGGCCGCCCGTAATAACAAGACAGCGGGATGCCGACTAGATCCCAACGATACCGTCGGCGGTAATAGGATATCGCTAGGAAATGCAACATTTTGCGTGTGTTAAGTAGTCAATGGGGGTCTTTCATGCGCTAATGGGGTCTTTCAAGGTTTAATTTTGTGTTTGTTTTATGCAAGATAAAGAGATAATTATACTTCCGGGTGTGAATTCGCTTCGTCAAGGTGCCGCAATTCGGTAACATTTTGACGTTTCTTATAGCATATTTGTGCCGTTAAATGTTTTGATTATGATTTTCATTCAAACCGGTGTGTTTCTAGTAAGAACAAATATATTAAGAATGAAATCAGAATCCCAAACCTGATACTGACAGAGCTAATTTTGATTTTTGTTTTTTCAAAACTCAACCACTTCTGTTCTGAAGAAGTCTATTGCAGTATGCTATGGGCATGATCATGCCACTGAATGAATGATAGGGACTGAGTCTAAGGTATTCTGGACGCCCCAAACCTCTGAAAGATTCCATAAGCTAAGAAAAATACATGGAGATCATATAGAATGTTATATGTTGAGTATAGTGCCTACTGGCCCTTGCCATATCACGAGCACTGGACTTTACATTGTTTATGAGTAAATTCATAATCAAGAATTAGATGCAGTACGATAAACTGATCCTGGTTCCCGTTTCCCTTGCAAAAGCAAAAAGGCTTAGGGTGGGTTTGGGGTTATGACTTCTCGGTTATAAAGGGGTGTTTCATTATAAAGGGTGGGTTTAAAATATAAAGGGTGGGTTTGAAACACCACTGCACACTATGGTTTTTCTTTTGAGAGGGGTGGGAGGATCAGATTCTATAAAGTAAACTTTGTGTTCTTGCACAATGCAAGGCGTATAATGGTGATGTGCACCCCTAAGGAATTTTAAGGTTTTTTCCCAAATCAGTGCTTGTATTTAATCCAGTTGGTACACAATTTCAATTTTTGGTTTCAAGTAAACTTTTTCGGACAGTTTCTTTTAGGGAAGTGCTTATTCCCATTAGCATTGAGGCCCTGAGTGATGTAACAGTCTCCACCTTTAGTTTAGTTTGGTTGCTCCTTTATTTTTGTTCTTTTTCACAAATTGTCAAGTCTCTGAATACTCTTCAGTTTTTAGGTTACCTCTTCACAAAAATGAACATGATACTAAACTTTCATCATCAATCTAGTGCTTACACACTCACAGTTACAAGTGATTCAATGCATGGATGTGGCAGAACAGTCCCTGACAGCCCTGGAGATGTTGTCTAGGAGACACAGCAAGGCCATCGTACAGGCCGGTGGCCTGTCATCGTGCCTCCTCTACATTGAGTTCTTCTCCATCACTGCGCACAGAGAAATGCCCTGGCGGTGGCTGCCAACTGCTGTCAGAGTATCGGCACTGACGAGTTTAACCTAGTGTCGGACTCGCTCCCTCTGCTAACGGGCAGGCTACAGCAATCAGGTAGTAAACACAATTTGCTATCTTTACTTTAATTACTATCGTAAATATAGTTATACACACACAGATTTCTGACATTCACTAATATGTATAAGCAAAAGGTAAGGGTATAAGCAAAATTTAATGCAGGGTTGTCATATAATGCATTTTGATGTTGAATTTACACAGCTTAGTTAAAAACACAATTAAGACTATTGCAGGCTCAATTATGTAGACGTGAGTAAAAAAACACTGGTAAAAAAAAACACTGGTATATCAAATGGGAAAGTATTGGTAACTGGTACGTTGTACCACAAGTGTTGGTATTACTGTTCTCACTGTATTTTGGGGGATATTACAAATTAGCCTATCCTTTGAAACCACAGTTTATACTACTACCTTTCAGATGACATTAATCTCAACCCCAATATGTATGGTGTTATGTTGTGTTGAATTCATGATTTAACCCCTAACTGGGACCCATGCTAGGCACTTTCCTGGGCCTCGCACACCAAGGAGTTTAGGGAGAAAGATTGGCAATTACTGACCTCCTTCGGCAAACTTGGGTGGGCAGATCAGCCGATATCGGGTTGCAGTTTCATTGAAAAATGGCCTCGAGGGGAGACATTGTGGCTAGAAATCTAGAGCAGGCTCCAGTCAGAATTGCCTATGGATCACTAGCTTTCAGCAATGGTTCAACTTCACTGTGATAAAACAATAAAAATGCCTGAAGTGATTGGGCTAGAAGTAGCCCAAGTCTGGGTTAAGTGATCACACGCACCCTGTCATTCCTCAAAATGATCAGAATTGAGGACATGTAGTTCTAGATTTGAGGTCAAACATCATTCAAGAGTCATTTCAGGTTATTGGTAAACATTTTTATAGGGCATTTTGTGATCCAGCATAGGTCTCATCAGTTAAAAATGGATCTATTTTAGGACAAGAAGTCAGTAGAGAGTTGCTGTCTCTGTTTCGCCAGACTAGTAGACAATTTCCAGAATGATGAGAAGATACTCCAACAGATAGCATCACATGGGCTCTTGGCTAATCTCCAACAGTTGGTAAGTCAGCGCAGTTAATGACCTCTCAGAAGAATCAAGCAAATGACACAGTTTTATGAAATTCTGACACATGTTTGTTATGTTGGGTCAAGTAGGAGAGATCATGTGATCCAAAACTGATTGAAAATTAGTTTATCACAAACACTTTATTTGTTGTTTGTAATGTTAACATCATGAAAGAATTCTGAGAAGCAATTAAGGGAGTAAAACGGTCACATTGTATTGAAAGCAGTTGGACGACAAAGAGACATTACCCAATACCATATGCTCAGTTCATATTTATTTATTTGAGCTTTCTTTATCCAGAATAGCTCCATTCAGTGCCAGGCACTGCTTTCCAAGGAGATCTGATCATGATACATAAGCATTCATTATTGGTATTATTCTATGAAGGAACAATTGTTATCAATAAATCAATATTTTGTTCATCACAAAATACAGCAAATACAGTACGATGATGAATACTGAGTGATGTAGTTACAATGAGAGATAATAGAGTACAAATGAATATTATGTACAGAGTAGAAATTACATAAAAAATAAAAAAAAAACAGGATGTATATGTAATGGCAAATTCTAAATTATGAAACCAGATTAGTACATTGAAATTGACTTTTAGACACTTTGGCAAAGTTCTTGCAAGTACCTTGTGGGAGAATATTCAAAGAGTGCACAACTCTAACATGTCATGTGAATGCAAGAGGTCATAACTGCAATAGGCCATTGTTAGAAGATTCCCATATAGAGTACTTTAATGCCAGTCTTTGGCCAGTGTCTCTTGAAATGGTACATCAGGTGACACAGTTACCTGAACCATTTCAATAGCCACTGACTCAAAGAAAGATATAGTGAGTTATCCTAATACATGGCAGCACACAGATGTATCACATGGCAGCTATTGCACTTATGACCTTTGCATTCACACAATGAACTTGAATTTATGTACTCAGTTTCCTTGTGTATCAAGCAATTGATCCCCATTGTGGTTTAGACGTTCGTGTGTGTGATGCGTGATTCTATTACCTACGTGTGAAACATGCCCTTGCTTGGCCTTGTATGTAGGTATTGCTAGCATATTTCAATTGTGGTTATAAGTTGAATGATTATGAATATCATGAACAAAATAGTGGATTAAGATGTGTAATGTAACTGTTGCCTTTGTATTACAGTTGGTTGTGGCACCTCCTGTTATCAGCACGGGTACCTTTATCATGGTGATACGCATGAGGCGCTTATGTGTGCCAGCTGTCTCAGTGGCTGTGCAGCTGCTTAAACAAAGTAAGACGTAGTGATAAAACGTAATAGCCCGTATTCCAAAAAAGCGTTTTAAAAGAAAATGCTACGGGTGGTGAAATTTCCTCGTTTTGAAATTTTGTTAGTGCCAAAATTTTAGCTTTTTCTTTGATTTTCAGCCTGTTTTTGGCATTTTTAGTCCTTTTTTCATCTTTTTTCCACCTTTCCTCATTTTTTGTCCATAGTCTCACACCCCTGTGTTAAACGAACGTTTAGCTCAGAAATAGTGAGGTAGATAGGGTATAATTTTTTAAACTATGGCAAAATCATCAAATTTTCCATATTATACCCCCAACAAAATATAACATTCTGTACTACAAACTAAAACATAAGTATTTCTTTGAGAAAATAATCTTTTATCATAATTTTATTGAATCCTCTTATCCGCCTCACTACTTCAAAGATAAATGGTTGTTTAGTTATACGATGTTAAACATCTATTTGGCCTTGTTTACAAAAGTTAACTCCATGGGTACAAGCTGATTTGGCTGGTTAATCATAGGACCTACATGATTAATACGTAACCACTCGGTGGGTATAAGCCCACCTTCGGGTATATAAGCCCACCCCCAATTTTTAAAGAACATACAGGAACTAGCATACCTGGGTATAAGCCAAGGTGGTAATTTTAGCATTCAGGAAACAATGTGGCAGTAATTACACAAACAAAATCAATTTAAAAACTTTGAATATTCTATGAGCCATCAAAGTAGGGCCCCAATGCTTGAGATGGCTGTGTACTAGAATTACTTTGAGGAATGTGATGGGAAATTGAACTTTTACTTTGATGTTTTGATCTGCTCAACAAAAATACAAAAAATGGTATCGGGTGAATAATATGCTCTTGAAATGATATTGCAATTTGGATCTGATATTTGCCGGGGGGGGGGGGGGTCCCAAGTTTTAGCCCCGGCCCATGGAAAGCACACACCTATTTTGAAGTAAATCTTCCTTTTGGGGGGGGGGTGGGCGATACCGAGTGCTTCGGGTAGTTAATCAGAGACTGGTGAAGAAGCGTAAAAGTTTGTGCTCGTAGAAGGTTATTTTGGATTTAAGGCTCGATGGGGGTATACCAGTGATTTCTCAGAGTATCAACTTCTTTATTCATTTTTAGATATGAAGATGACAAAATAAGCAGATAAAGTATTATTGTCTGGAAGAGGAAGACCAAAAAAACATAAAGATGCATTTCTTGTCATCAATCGGGAAACTATAATATGCAAATGAGCTAATTAACATAATTTGCATAAAATAGAGAAAATAAAAGAAAATGTTATTTAAAATGCATCTACTTACTATAGGGAACACTTACAGCCCCCACATAAGCTTAGTAGTTCACATCTGACCTTGCTGCAGACAGCTATGGGAGTTTGTTGGGGTGTGGGCCTATATTTTTGGAAAAAATCAATTTTTTTGGCAAATATTTTCAAATTTGCCAACTTTTTTAAAAAAGCACATTTTTTGGTCAAAAAATTAATTTGAAGGGTTTATTAAAAAATGATCCCATAGGATTTTGGACATTGATGAGATACAACTCATGTGCAAAAATGATGAAATTTCAAGGGGTATATGTCAAGTTATAAGTATTTTTAGGTCCGAAAAAGTCCATTTCTTATAAATGATTAATTAAGATAAATTATTAAAATCCGGTTGAAAATAAAGAAATACATAAAAATTACCTTTGCTTTTTTTTTGTACAATAATTTATGATGGAAAATTAATTACATAAATTATAAAAAAAAACCATAATGTAACAAAAAAATAATAACCAACTCGTATTTGTTTATATCAAAAAATGTTAAATATCGCCCATTGAAAAACAATAGAATACATAAGACAATGTAATGTATGTATTAGAATAGGAACGCTAATAGTCCCAACTTTCCGTCCTTTTGTTTACTTCAGCAAGCCATAAATTCAAACGCAACTCCGATTTTGATGGGGTAAAGTTATTTTAAGCTAAGGGTCGATGAATTTATAGACTGAAAACCAAAATGCAAAAAATAATATTTTCCCCCCATCGGAGCCTTAATACATGTATTATGTAAAGAGCCTATCAGAACTACTGTAAGAAAGGTGGTGGCTGTCATGTTAAAAGTTGTACCGTCCAATACTCGGCCTTGTATAATCAAACCACAGAATTTGGAAATGGAAATTGCTATCAGTGCATTTTTTCTAAAATGTGAACAAATGCTGCCCTCAATTTGGCTTGGAATTATTTGTTTGCATTGTTGAATTTGAATTGTTGAAGTAAAGTCCACAGTTTAGCACTTACCCAAAAGTTTAAACAGTGTTGGAATCTTGTAGACTTTTTTCTGTAGGTAGTAACATTCAATACGATGTCATGACTATAATTCTGTTCTTTTTAATGTTTCGTCCTCAGATATTGCAGCCACAATAGGTTATCTTTTAATGGTTCGTCGGAACAAGCCAGTCAAGAAATAGAAGTAAGACATTGAGCTAATATTTTGTTGTGTATATAAACCTTTATCATGCATATCAGTACATTTAGTTTAGAGATGCCAAAGTATGACCCAATTTCATGACTGACCAGCAGTAGTAAAGGACAATCAAAGAATTTATTTTGGCTCTATACCAGTTAGAGGTTAAATGACTGCATGCTAGCTGTTTGAGGTCATTATTTTAAATCAGAGAGATTTGGTTTGGCCAAGTATTGTCGGTGATAATGAGCTCATTAATTATTCATAAGGAAATCACTTGAAGCGAAAGTGTACAAGATTTTGAACTTCCTTGATAAAATGTCAAATTTGAGGGGTCATAATGATTAATCTCCATAACAAACATGAATTTTAGGACTTGAAAAGAGTAATGGATATATTCAAATAGCAAGCAATTTTGTTGGTCTTGGCCTTATTTTAATTTAATATGTTGGATACTCTGTAGACTACCTGTCTTTGAGCACAGTTTCCTTTGAAAGATAATGCAAAGGAACTTTGTTAGAATGATGATGTTAACACTTGGTAAGACTGTATGCTTTACACTGTGGAACATTTCTTCTTGCGCTTGTTCCAAGAACTCAACAGGAGTTGTATGAAAGCACATCACTTATAGGGTAAGATAACCAATACTTACGAGAGAATATTTTATACTGTTGATCCTCAACAAAAAATTCTGCAACATTACTAAATTCGTAGTGGAAACCCTTGTATATTCAAGAAGAAATTATTTTATCCGCAGGTTCATGATATGGGGGCTATGTTACCTTCAGATGGACTTATCAGGATATGCTCAAAAAGTTGTCAATCTTAACATGTAATTAACATAATAGAGCAACTATCAGTTGTTATTAACTACTATCGCTGATATAGTGCATGTTAGTATCCATTGGTTACTGGTTCAAGCCTTGGCTCTGGCATCTGTTCCAAATTTGTGTAGCCAAGTTTTGTGTTGTTGGATCAAGTGATCAGTGACTTGTATCAAAGTTAGTGTGAGCCAGGTGGCCTGGAAAAGGGGCCTTATTCTAAACATGCTCTACATCAGCACAAAAATCACTTCGCTCAAAACATAAGAATCCAAAATTGTTTTCAATCAAATGGAAGTAATTGTCGTACAAGTCCATATTGAAGTTTTGAATATTTTTCTTAGCCGGACCCCTCCTTTGAGAATGCTTATCAGGTTATGAAGTGATCCTCCTTACTTTCATTGATATTTTGCCTCCAGGGAGTTAGTTAATGCCTAGATACCTAATGACGAATATTTGCAATAGACAATATGTTGCGTAGTAAGCAATAGTCACATAGTTGATGCCGCCATTTGGCAGTGGAGAGATGACCAGAGGCAGGTGGCTCCCTTACACAGCATCGATAGCAGATCATCGAAGTGGAGTATAAAGCAAGAAAAGTCTCAGGGACTTGTTTTTGCCTTTTTTATGTTTTCATTAAAAATTGCGTTCTTATTCATGCAAGCCCTTGTTATTGTCTGATAAGTTTTCTAAAGTAGAGTGATAAAATATGAACCACTTAAGTTTAAGGTCTGTGCACTCATATTGATGTATGGGGGGGGCTCATGTGGACCCTCTGCTGAATACCCACTTGCCATTGGAATATTTTTACCAAACGCTGGTCATTGATGGGGGGTACATCAATCAGGCCACATAACAGAGGAAACAAAAAAAAATGGAAAATTGGGGTCCAAACAACAATTTTTATGCTTCACCACAAAAAAATTCTCCCATTGAAAAATGGAAAACCACTTTCCCGAAGGACTTTTCCATAAAATTTGGATCATAAGAACATAAATACAATACATTGCTGAAATTTAAAAGTTAACCTCCAGTACATTTAGCATAAAATGCCATGCCAATTTGAATTTTCTTCCACCCACAATATATGTGCATGTAATAAAATTGCAAATACAATTTTGGCAAAAATTAATTCGCGTTTAATTTAAAACACATCCATGCGAAAAACAAAATGTTTTGGTTCACTGTAGACCCCACCCTTAAACATTAATAGTGTTAACTCAACAACAAAACTGGGTAAAATATATATGTTCAAACAGCAAGAAATTGTGAAAACAATTGAAGTGTATTTCCTCCTTCCCTACTCATTCCTAGGGCGGAACATCGGCTGGTGAGGACGAGGTTCTGCCGTCCAATGGGTCGTTGCCTCACGATTGACTTCAACCCATGCACAAATCAATGAAGACACGGGACGGCTAGGCCTGTACAGAGACAGCCCAACCTTGCCTAATCTGACTTTGCAATTCACGGTTGGGCGGTAACAAAGGTGCAGGAGAGCTTGACTTAATTTTCATTGCTATCAGTCAGAATTGTTGTTTGATGGGCAATTCAGCTACGAAATCCAACCCTCCCATCAATGTTGCTAAAGATAACACACCTGATAGTGAAATACGTATGTTTGCAACCTCCAACTTCTTTAATTAACCATCCAGCCTGAACTAGAAGTGCACTTCATAGCTTTCACGCTGGTATTGTGCATGCGTATTGTGCCCCCCCCGCTGCAGCTGCGGCGAGACGTCGAACGCGACGCGAACGAGGAGGATGAGAGGTGGTGAGCACGCCAACTTTGTACGTTGCGATTACAACTGTTGTACTGCGATTATAAGTTTTTAAAACTGCGTGAAAGTTATGACGTCCCTCCTTAGTTTAGGCCGGTAGACCAACGTATGAAAGCATGGTATTCATGGCATGCATAGGCCAATGCACATACTCATTAAGTTTATAGATTTGCATTAAGTATATGGCACATAGGTTTCACGAGGAGAGGGGGTCCAGAGTAGTTTGGCCTGTGTAGACAAACAATTTTTCAGTTAATAATTTGTTTGGCCACGTAACTCGTTTTGTTTTACCTATTCAACACAGAAATCACAAAAGCAAAATATGGTAGAAATTTGAGTGCCTGCAATAAGTAGTTTTCAAGATATGAGGCTTTTTAAGAGGTGAATGTTACAATTTTTGATGGACACAACTTTCCCATTTTTGTACATCAAATTAATATTCGCCTGCAAAACAGTTATTTTGTTTGTAAAAATTTATTGAAAACGGATAGTTTGAAACCTGTCTGATATGAATAAGGACCTGAAATACATAATCATATCTATCAAAAAATAAATCCTATCACAAAAGTAGGGTAAAATAATCATGTTTGTTGTATTGTGACACTGGTACTTTTGATGGACATATGTCTTGTCCATTCCAAATTTTTGTAACGGTTTGCCAGTAGAAAACAGGATTTTAGTTAAAAATCTACATTTCTTTGCCCAAATTTACCTTTTGGAGTGTGTCTTTGCTCAGAATTTCCAATTACAACTGTTAAAATCCCCCAAAATTACCATCTATACTTGAAATTAAACATTTTTATGTAAAAATCTGGGAAGATTTGGACCTCCTTAGTGAAAAACATGCCCTATGCATGACATTCAATTGTGGATGTGTACAAAAGGTGGCTTCACAGGTAAATGATATTGGCCTGATAAAGCATAATGATCATGTAATCAAGTGCATTGCACCAATCAAATCTATGTTTAGGTAAGTAATGCCGCATGCAAGCACACTTGGTTTCACTTTTAAATATTCCACTATTCTGATGTGAGTAGTAAGTAAGTTCCAAAGAATACCATTCTATCGCATATTGTGAAGAAGCGGAATAGAATTTTAATACCTTGAATGTGATCAAATATCTGGGTAAGTATCCTTTGAATCACTTTTTTGGTATTGTTTAAAATAACCATTTTAAGGGGGGGGGGAGGTAATTGTTTTTGTCCGTGAGTGAGGGCTACTGCCCATCGGGACAATTCCAGGAGACAAACACAAGTATTCTGATTGAAACAATATCCTCAAAAACTTATGTATGGTCATATCCTCATAGTAAAAAGGCTAAAGCGAGAGGTCCAAGAAGTATTTAAAAAAGACCTTCTGCAGACATAACTGTAACAGGACTATAAATATCCCTTAAAGGTGGCGTTTCTTGTTCCGTTCCTCTTTGGGACCCCCTGATTTACCTGCGAAGTAGTATCAATTTGATATCGGATGAAAGGCATTATTTTTTCTCATTGTCCTCCTGAAATTGAGCCCTCAAATCCATTCCATCCACGATATAAACAAAAACCACTGTTTTAATGGTTGACCATCAATATTAGCACAGTATTGATGGTTAACCATTAAACCACTCAATATAGCCCGTATTGAATAGCGGTTTTGCAATATGGGCGTTATTGCGTCTACCATAAAAACCGGTAAGTTTGTTTCCAGGGTATATGATGGGACGTATGTGCAAGTATGGGCTCTCACAATCAAGCAGAGAAGACAATAGCCATAAATCGGAACAGACCTTTAACATTCAAATGTAAAAAAGCCTTGCAGGTGTGAACAGAAGCCTAAACATTACACTGAACTGATTTCCTTTACACCAATGTTGACTGAAAAATATGCATTTCCATTCTGAAAAGTGGAAAATGCCCTCACCATACCCATAATAACACCCTAAAGGAGAAATGGTCTCGACCAGCGACCCCAGGCCACACCCTGACGACCTTAGCTCTTCCTCAAATTCCGTTTTGGCTGTTAACCAAGACGGACGCGTGTTACCCCAGCTCTGCTAAATTTACAGCAAAAGTAACTGAGATTTGATACTGACTTAGTTGTCATCTCATACGGATACATCCTTACTTTAAAACTTTTTTACTACCAATATATTATGGGAATATATGGATTATATACTGGATTTAAAACGCCAATTTCGGACGGAATAAACGGAGACTTTTACAACGTCGGAGAGCTCGTGTTTTGATACTTTTTTGACGACATTGCGGTCATGTGATCTGTTGTTGTAGCGGGGAAGAGGAGGAAACAAGGGTAAAAAAGGCAGCCATTGACGCAGGTGTTGCTGCTTTGACTGCTGGAACTATATGTTTGAGTTTGTTATGTTATCTTGTTGTAGGGCTTGCTCGGATAACAAGTTATGTGGTCTGGTGTGCGTAGTATTTTATTATATGCTGTGGTATATACTTAATAAAATATGTGCAAACTGTGTTGAAAAATTTCTTTAAACGTTCGTGACTCAGTTACCGAGTTGGTTTTTGGGTCTTGACGTTTGCGTACAGGGCAGACCTTTTTTTTGTTTTTTTTTTTGTTCCACGCACGCTGGTATTTTTCTTTACGGTTTTTATTTGCGCACGATATTCCATCTAGCAAATACGCAACAAGTCCTTATGGCGCACAATTGCGTTCGCTGCCATGCCTCAATCTTGAGTGGACACCCCATTCCTTATGTATCGTGCACAGGCAAGGTTCCCGCACCGACAGTGCTCATTTTCTGTTCTCGGACGACGGATGATCAGGGGGCCGATCATTGAGCATTGGGTACGCCGCTCGTGCTGCGTACACGAGAAGGGGGGGGTGGTGATCGGGCTCAGGCCCGGGGTGCGTCCAAGGCACTCGCTGCTGCTCTGGGTGCTCCCGACGGTGAGGTAGCTTCGGCTGCTTAGGTGCTTCGCCAAGCGTTGAGGGGTTGGCTTCGGGCAGTCTCCTTGGCGTATAAATACGGCGCTGGCTCGCTGGTTCAGCCCTAGGGGTGCTCCGGTGCAGGCTGGGCAGGGTCTCTGCGCTGCGAACCCCCCAGGGGGGTTGGAGGATGCGGCCAATCGGTGGTGGTGAGTGGTGAGGGGGGTGCAAAGGTCGCCCTGGCTGATCCATCGCCGTTGATGTCCACCACCTAACGGGGGTTGCGGTCACGGTGTTTCGGGCAATTCGACTGCGACCACAGGTTAGCCATCACTTCGGGGTATGGTCACGGCAAAACCCTGGGGCGTGGGCTTCGGTATCCCTTGGCGGGGACGCCGCAGCGGTGCTGGCTTCTCTTGCACACCCAGCATGTCTAGCCTTGCTAGTCATGCAGTGCCTTCTCAGTTGACGCCGCCTGCTGTTCCGGGCCCTTCGGGGCTTGGGCGGGCTGGGGGCCGTGGTAGCGAGTGGCGCTCCGCTGGTTGGCCTCCGCAGACGCCCAGCTGACTAGGTCGGCCTCTCTTGCGGGTAAGCAGGGCTGTGGTGCTAGTGCTGGTCCGCCAGGCGGCATTGCTGCAGCGGCGGAGTCGGCCTATGGGGGGGTACCGCGTGGGTGCCCTGCCACTGGCGTTCCTGCGGGGCAGGGCAGCCTTCGTGCCTACACTGCGGGGACACATACGCTGCAGCCCACCTTCTCAGGTTACGCTGCTTCCCCGTACATGGCCTACCCACCCCAGTCGAACTGGACTGCTGGGGCGGGACAGTCTCCCGCTTGCGGGAGCCCATCCAGGCTATGGTCACTCCGAGACTCCGCCGTCGGCTCACAGCGCAGGCACCAGGTTGCTGTCGGGGGCTGACATCTGACCCGCTTTCGAGAGGGCCATTTGCGCCACTGCTACAGCCAGTTGGTCTCCTTCCTGGGAGCCAGTCAAGCTGCGGCAGGTTTAAGGTACAGACCTGGTGAACCGGGCAAGGGAAGGGCGGTCTATCCGCTCCCTACCCTTCGGCCTACGTGCCTGGGCTTGGGTGGTGTAGTCCCCACACCTTCTCGTCTGTTACCATAGTCACGGGTCGGGCTGGGTTGCAGTCGAGCCTCGTGGCTCTGCACCTCAGCCTACACCATGTTGGTTTGTCCTGCGGGAGGCCGTAGGTTGTTCGCCGCCCACCGGTGGCGACGCTGGCCCTCGCATTCTTCGCTTCGTTCTGCCGCACCGTCCTCTCAGGAGTCCTACCAGCCGCAGACTTACGATGTTTCGGAGGACAGCGCCGGCTGGGCGGACTCGATCGGAGGTAGCGTCACCTTGGTGACACTCCTTAGCAGACTGCGACCGTCCGCGGCAGCTTCGGAGTAGGAGGAGGTGGACTCTCTTCCCGAGTGCACCCCTCAGGTGCTGCACAGGGCGGCTGAGTCTCTTGGCCTGTCTTGCGCGATCCGAGCGGCGTGCAGGAGGAGGGACAGCTCAATTTGGGCTTCCCTATCCTCCTCCGGAAAAGAGTCAAGGACCTTCGTTCGCTTCCCAAGAAGTAGGTCTTACGTGGAAGCGCTCCGGGGGGTTGGTTAACTCAGAAGCTATCATCTACCCGGTGACAACACGGGCCAGGTCGTTGAGAACTGTTGAAGGCGACTTTGACTCCTTCCTGAGAACTCCTACCATCGATCTTGACCTAGCATCCAAGTGACCAACGGGCAAGGGCGCCCGACTGGCTTCTCCCCCTTCTGGGCGGACCCGTGACGGCACCTAGACCTGGCGTTGACCTCTGGGATAAGGACTAGGCGCTTCTCGTGGTCCTCGCCCAGATATCCAGATCCCGTTGGGCGGGGTGGAGTTTGCTCCCGGAAGCCATTGATGCTTTGACTGTCCTAGCCACGCTAGTGACTCGGCAGATGGAGGCTTCAATGTCGTTGGAGCGTCGACATGAGCTTCTTGCGACGCGAGAACGCCGGCTTCCACACTTCGCACCTTGAGTTCCGACCTCGCGTCGGAAACTTCCAAGACCAAGCCCGAGTCACGGGACGGGACGTCTCTTGGAGGCTCGTTCGGCGACTCACTGCTTGCGTCGGCGGAGCGTTTGGAGTCGGAGAGCAGGCGCTCAAGGTGCTCAGGCGAAGATCTCCTCGCGGGGATCTTCGGCTAAGATGAAGAAGAAGCGCTCAGCCTCTTCTTCCAGCCGTTCCGCAAAGCAGGCGAAGCCGGCATCGCCTCAGCAACCCAAGACGCCCGCAGCTCCGGCACTTCTACCAGAAGTCCGGGCCAGGCCGAAGACTCCCCCCCTCCCAAAAGCAAGGGCCTGGAAGGGGAAGAAGTCTTCGGCCTGAGGGCCACGGCTGGCCGCGGGACCTATCCCTCGGAGAGGACCTTACCACCTCCGGTGGGGGGCCCCCCCGCTGAGTTCTACGCGCGGGCATGGCCAGACCCTTTCCCCCGCGCCTGGGTGCTGAGTGTGGTGCAACGGGGGGGGTACGCTAGAGTCCCCGTGGCTGGTGGAACCCCCGGCGACTTCCCACACGAGACCTACCCCCCTTCCGGGGAACCGAAGAATCAACTTATCTGGCGAGGTGGGTTCGCGGCCGGCTCATGGGAAGGGTGCCACTTCCCCAAGTCGACCCTCCCCTTCACAGAGGGGTTTTGGTCGACGTTCTTCTTGGCCCCCAAGCCGACCGGGGTTGGGTCCCATCCTGAACCTGAAGCTCTGAATCAGGACATCAAGCCGAAGAGTTCAGGATGGAAACTCTCGCGTCGAACCTGCGGCTGTCCGGGGAGGGGAGCGGCTTCTTATTTGGATCTGAAGACGACCTTCAAGTTCCCAGTCGCCAAAAAAAATTCGACCGTCGCTGGCTCAGATTTCAAATCCGGGGCAGTCGTACGGACCCTGTGGAAGTGCCTCCCTTAGGACTTTCCAACCTCTCCCAGGGTATTCCACGATGGTGGACCGGGATGGTGGGCGCCTCCCTCAGGCGTCAGGGGGTCACCTCTGCCTGTATCTGGACGACTGGTTGATCTAAGGCCGTCTCCCAAGGGACGGCCGACATGGTCAGCGTTACCGTTCAGGTCGTGCAGAGGTGGCTTCATTGTCAACTTCGCCAAATCGAGCCTTACCCCCACTCAGGACCTGAGGTATCTAGGTGCACGGCTGCAATTGCTTCCGGGCATTGCAGAGCGAAGGTTCACCGAGCGGGTGGATGTCGGTGTTCAGGCTGCGACGTCCTTGGCGCTGCTTACGCAGGGCCCCGCTCGAGGACTGGGATTCTGACCTGTCTAGGATGATGGCCAGTCTCGTCGACCTGTTTCCGTACTGTCGCTTCCACATGGAGGCTGCTTCAAATGCACCTCGGACGGCATACAGCTCGATCAAGCACCCGGATTCCCGTCTGATCCTATGCAATACACGGGGTCGGGGAACACCTGGCATGGTGGTCACACCGCCCCAACCTGGCCTCAGGGGATCTCTTTTCCCTGCGCCTCCCGTCGATGTTGTTCATCACGATGGACGCGTCGAAGTCGGGTTTTGGGGGGGTTTTACCCTAGACCTATGCGACTCGGGGACGTGGTCCCAGACGAGGCACGCGCCCAGGTAAATCGTCTCGAGAATGTGGGAAGTGGAACGACCCCTAGCTCACTTCGAGGAGATGGGGACCAACTCCAGTGTCCTGTTACAGTCGGACAACTCAACGTGGTGGCATACATCAACAAGTAGGGCGGGACTCTGTCCCGGTCCCTGTGCCTCGTCGCCATGCGTATCATAGCCTGGTGTCGGGACAGGGGCCATCACGATTGTCCGCATTACACATTCCGGGAGCCGTAACTTTCTTCGCCGACGATCTTGTCTCGTGGCAGAATGATGGCCTCGGAGTGGATACTGAACGGAGATGTCGTACGGAGATCTTCGCCGAGAGGTTTATATTGTCTCCTCAGATCGAACTGTTCGCTTCGAACCTGAGTCACCAGCTACCTCTGTTACTGCACCCGGACTCAACGACCCGGGTTGCGTACGCAGTCGACGCACTGGCGATAGACTGGACGTGGTTCACGGCCTACGCCTTCCCGCCAATTCCGACATCGTGTAGTTTCGAAAATGGGCGGGAGGCGTTGCCGTGTCATCCTCATCGCTCCCCTTTTGGCCGAAACACCTTGGGTTTCGGCCAAATGGTGGATCGCTGGCCGATCTGCCGCTGCGTTTACCGATCCGTCCGGACCTAGTATCACTTCCGGACGGAGGTGGGAGCGACAGTCTGTCTCTGGAGCATCTAGCGTTGAATGCGTGGCCATTATCCGGCAGCGATGCCGGAGAGATTCGGCTTAGCAGAGGGCTTGCCTTCGCTAATATCGGCTCTGGAAGAAGGAAGTCCACCACGGACGCTTACTCTAAGCGTCTTGGCACTACTTACGATGGTTGTGGTGTGAGCGACGAGAGGTGGCTCCGACTCGGGCACTGTAGCCGAGATCGCTGACTTTCTCACGATCGCTTGGATACCGCGACTTGAAACTTCGAACTGGTTAGAAAATACAAGTCCGCTATCTTAGCGATCCTTAGAGGTTTCGATGACGGAATCTACCATCAATGACGATGGCTCGATCCGTCCCCTTCTAGAGGGGATGTTTAATACAAGACATCCGGCAAGGAAGACGTCCCTTCCCTGGACCGTATACACTGTCTTAGACTTTTAGTGAAGCCCCCATTCGGAACTATGGCTGAGGAATCACTAAAAATGTCACCCACAAGCAGTTCTTCCTGGCGCTCTCGCCGTCTGGGAGACGATGCCGGAGATCAAGAATATCTATATGTCAGCGTCAGAACTTTCTTCGGGACAGGGTCATATTGTTCTTCAGGCCGGATTTCTGGCAAAGAACGAGTCATCTCATTCCGACACTCAACAATATCTACCCCGAATTGCATGTCACTCTCGGGTGCGGGAAGATCGCTGTGGTTTGTCCCGTGCGGGCCCTTGAGTACTATACACGTACTAGTCCCCGCAGGGGCTCGAACGGACTCGTTGTTTCGTACACACGCTTCCCCCACGTGTCCGCGTCAAAACGCGGACAAGTGCTTAGAGGATTAGGCTGTAATTATGATTCCAACGCGGTGATAGGAGCTTCCCAAGCTCGAGCCCATTCTGTTCGTAATTCACTTCCTCGTGGGCCTATCACCGCGTAATCAGCATTGCCGAAATTTGCGAGGCTATGTCGTGGAGGTCTCCCACCAACGGTTCTTCGTCCAGTGTAATACGAAACGTACCAACTCACAGAGACCGTTGCGAGGGCACTAATGCAGAAACAAAACACTAATTCAATTCATATACTAAAGTCTCCCATTCCGGTGCCGACTGTGACGCATCGCCCCGGAGTATGCCGTTGTAAGGTGAGCAGGCTATGTTCCCGAATTTTATGTTAATACCTTTAGGTCTTTAACCTATGTATTATGTTAGCTGCTGGTCTTGCCTTTGGCTGAATTCTGTTGACTGCATCTGAAAATCATGCGCAACCTCCGACGCGTGTGCTAGTTGGTGGTGATTGAAAAGATTCATTCAACGGGGGTTAATGCATATTGTTTCAGTAAACATTTGGTGTCCAAGGAAATCAGTTCAGTGTATTATTTATTAAAAAACACATTATGTTTTCTAACATATCGAACTCGAACACGCCTGCCATCCTTCCCCCGTTCCATGTTCCGACTCCATCTTCAGGCCCGCCCCACAGCAGGGATATGTACACGCGTCCGTGTGGGCTGGAGCCAAAACGGAATTAAGGAAGAGTAAGGTCGACAGGGTGTTGACCTGGGATCACTGGTCGAGACCATTTCTCTTTTAGGGGGTGTTATTATGGTTAATGGGGCATTCACTTCTCAGAAGGGAAATATGCCATATGTTTCCAGTCAACATTGAAAGGAAACAGGCTTCAGTTAGATTGATTTATAAAAACATAATGTGTGTTGAATAATAACTTGTACAAATTAGCTTTCTTAGCCCCTGCTTCAAGTTCCTCCAAAGAAGATGCCAGAGCCACCTTGCTTCAGGGGAGGACGTGACCTCGCTGCATCTTTCATCAAGGCCCTCTTTGCTGTCTTGTATGAGGGTACAGTCATCGGTTAAGGCTCTGCTTTGAACATATGGTGATATTCTGAAAGGAGTCTAATTTTAGTCTCTGGTTAAATCAGGGTTTAGTCCTACATGAGTGGACACGTTTTTCCTTCCAACATACTCGAAAAATGTGCTGTAACAGGTGAGAAAATCCTCATGGCACTTCCCGCCCCGTCCTTTCCCCCACGATCTCTCACCCACTCAACCTTCCATCTCCCAAACCCCCCTCCGACTCCTCCCAAACCTCTTTTCTCCTCCCCATCCTGCTCTCCCGGAACGGCCATTTCCATGAGGAATTTTCCTCAACTCGTTCCATTTAACTTTCACACTATTGTGAAAGGAAAAAGGTCCACTCAATTAGGACTAACCCTGGTTTTAACCTGGGTCTCAAGTTAGACTCCCTGCAGAAATACCAGTATTTATTATAAAGAAGAATTAAGTGGTGCAGATGATTGTAGTGAAGTTATTCTTGGAATCTGAAATGGATATTTCTTGTCAAATTGAATAAAGGGACTAAAAGGCAAAACAATTCTGATGGCTATGACTTTATGTCAGCACATAGATGTGGCAGTATTTTGGAATATAAAATTTGATAAATTTTGTAATGCAGTGTGCAATACAGAAACTCATTGTGCTATTTCAAACCCCATGTCACAGGAATGGGAACAGTCCGTTATTCTGAAGGGTTTTATTACTAAGAGAAAATTATTCTGAATTTAGAACTAGATGCATTATTCCGAAGGACCGTTAATCTGAATTTAGCCATACGTGCGTTATTCCGAATTAAACATTAAGATCTTTAATTAGGGTTTACGGTTAGGGGGTAGTGTTTTGACCTTTTGCAAAATTCGGAATAACAGTCCTAAGGAATAACGGTCCCCATGTAAAATTTGGAATAACAGTCCTACGGATTAATGGTCCTTCGTAGTAATGGTCCTTTGGAATAAAAACCCTTCAGAATAATGCACCTAGTGGTGAATTCGAAATAATGGTCCTTCGGAATAATGGTCCTCCAGAATAAAGTTCCTTCAGAATAACGGTCCTTCGGAATAAAGACTCTTCGGAATAACAGGCTGTAACCACATGAATTAGCATGGCAGTCTCGATCATTCCGTTCACAAGAAACAGTGGAATTTCAAAAGTCACTGAGTGTCATTCATCGTGTACTCAATAAAGTCTGTGCACCCTAATTGTTCAATTTTCTGTTTTGAAATCCTACAGGCTGGACCAGCAGTGAGACACAAGTGCCTAAAAGCTATATTGCGAATGGTATACTTCTCTAGTCCGGAACTTCTCAAAGATGTGCTCAAAAATCATGCTGTATCAAGGTAAAAAAGATAAATACTTAGAACTTTAGATGATTACATAATGTGCATAGAGTGTATGTGTGTATAGGCTGTGTGCGTGTGTTTGGAAGATCCGGGTATGGTGTGTGACTAATTTTCAACAGGAACAAGCCTTTTTCCATCGATGGCTGAGAAATGGAAAGATTAGTTAGTTCGACCGGGAATCAAACCTCTGCCTCTGGCAAATATGTCGGGTACTCAAACCGTCTATACTATTGAAATGTGATGGTAATCAAGTGATACAGATTTGACAACTAATTTTGCATTAGTTATTCCACTATACTCTGGGCCATAATTTCTTGGACATGACAAACGTGCGCATTGACCAATTGCATGTACTGCGTCTACGTGCAACTTGATGGCGCGCCGTTTTGGCGGGGAAGCGGGCGTACGTTCTAAACCTGAGATGAGTATACCTAACAGATTCGAAGCAAGTAATCAATGGATTGTTTGCAGCGTGCAGTGTCTGGTACGGTATTGTTATGTTAATTCAACGATTTCCTCGACTGCTCGGGAAGCAGTGATCGTTATTCAATACAATTCAATGTATAACCTCAAGATTTGAGTTTGGTGGGCTATGCTCACACATGGTTGTTATTTCTCTTAAAGTCTTGAACACAGTTTAGTACTCAGTGACTGTTGCATATAGGCCATGAAATTACTTGAAATGACCCCAATTTTGTAGACGCAATTGTCGACTATTCGTAGAATTTGCTCAAATATCGATGTATTGATGACATTCTTGGATATCTTCAAAATATACTGAGATAATTAAAATGTGAATTCTATCTTTCGGGTTCATGAGAATTGAAACAAACTTGGGCCAGTTTATTTCGGAAACTCAGATTTTGTGAACAGAAGGGAATCTAATTTAGGGACTTCTTTATATTTTGACTTATGTCTAGAAAATGAAGCTATTGTTGACATAGCCAAACCCATAAAGTGTTAATGTGAACTGGTCTTAAGAACAAGTATTTTCTTGTTAGGTCATGAATGGAAGTACAAAATTTGGTAAAATGGCCCGATTTACAGGATACCTAGCTCATAGAAAACTTAAAGCTCATACCAAATGGAGGTTTAAGTATGTATTAGATGATAGAGAATATATTTCAGAATTACAATATATTGAATTTATGTTTCAAATCTACTTCAGAAGTAAAAAAATAGTGAAAATCCTAGGTCTTTTCCAACAGCCAGTGAGCCTGCTTCGAGTAAAATCGGCGATTTGGGCGCATAGTGCGTGACGTCATTAAGGGTACACTGGATGACAGCTGAACAGCTGATTGCACGCTGCCACACTGAATACACAGTGGTTCCCCTGGCAAATTTCAAGTCTTCCATTTCCCCTCTATTATGGTCAGCACATTTATAAAAGATTCAGATTGAGCTTCCCTTGGCCGGCGATAACATCCCTTCAGCGCGGCGCAACATCTTATTTTACCGGGTAAAGCCCCGTACATGTTTGGGCCAATGCCACGGGAAGCTCAAAATATGGAGGTTGACGTTGCCCAAGCACCGGTAGCTATAAACTACATGTATGAAGAACGCTTGGGAAATACTAATTGGCAAATTTAAATATTTTACTATTATATTAAATTAATATAGAGTACCGAAATGTTAATTTTAGGAGCTCTTAGGATTGGGATGCTTAGTTTATTCACACGTGCACAAAGCAAAACAAATCTCCCCGGGCTGGAAAGTGAGAATCAACTCCATGCATCACAATCATGTCAACGAACGGTATGTTATCTGAACATAACACTAGATCAGTTCATTAATTCCTATTTTCTTGGACTAAGATAATGTTTTCTACTGATTCTAGATTCGTCTATTGACGTGTTTATTATTTTGGTTGCACAAGATTCGGTCTGATTTGATGCATAACACCCTGCATAATGGGCCGTGTGAATTACCAAGCACTCGGCCAAAATTTGGCGCTTGCTTCAATAGGGATAGGGCATCGGGAATACTGACTTCAAAAGCTTTCAGGTAGTAGGTCGAAATAATACAAATATTCTTCCAATATTGTGCTTATGTCATGGTTTTCTGTTAGAATGTACGATTTCATTCAAATGTTCACTCAAGACGATTGATCCTCAATATTGCCAACTTAAACTAAACGTTATAGCAATACAAAACAATATTGGTGTACTTACAGTGTGAAATAAATCGGCGCATCATTGTTATTTTTTGCCTTGTACTGAAAACCTTTGAACTTTTATGCAAAATTGACCCTACTGATTTGAAAAAAATTATACAGGAATTGTTTTTTGGCAAAAATACGAGAGCACGTGTGGCGCAACGGATAAGCGCAGGACTCATGATCCTAAGTTCGTGAGTTCGAGCCCCGCTGAAGTCAACGTGTTTGTGTCCCTAGGCAAGATACTTAGTCTCAATTGCCTCGTTCACCCAAGCGAAATATGGGGAGCTGTTGGGGGGAATATTACAATCTAAGTATGGATAGGTTTGAGCGCCGTAAAGCAGCCCACCTAGATGAAATGAAATGATTCTGATGATTTCCTAGTAACAGCGGAATAAATGTAAAGCGCTTTGATACTGAATGGTGATAAGGCGCTATATAAATCTGCACATTTATTTATTTATTTTAATTGTTTTTTGGCAAAAATACTATTCTGCTTTGCTATAAACTTGATCATTATTTCTATGTAGAAAGGGCAATCGCTCTATATCATTGCATATTGACTATCGCTCTGCGGGGATTTCCTTCGGCTGGTGTCACACTAATGACGTCATTTTCCGTGCTGCCAACGTATGGACCAAAAGAAAACGATTTTTCTGCTAATTAGGGATGCGTTGGGCGCATTGCAGTTTTGACCTCATAACTCCCTCCAAATGTTGACCGAAACAGTTGAAATTTTGTATATATACGATCAGGAGAGCATTAGCTTTAATTTGGTATGTAATATGGTGTACCATTTTGTTTGACTTTTAAGGTGCTCACACCGCCACTGTGCGGCCAAGTCATTGCAAGCCTAAACAGACCCGTTTCGATACGCTCGAGCTGTTAACAATGGATCACAGCTTTGCTTCCGATCTCTGTTAGGTATACTCGTCTCAGTTCTAAACTGTCCAAGAATTATGAGCCACAGTATAGGTACATCCTGCGCAAATTTTACAAAATTTCAATGCAGGCAAATGTGTTTTTTTTCTCAAAAAAAGTAAGTTTTATACAGATCTCTATGGTTAATGATCATAAATCATAATCTGTTTAAAGGTCCATGGCCCGATCGCTAATAGCCTCGTCCCCAGGGACCCTAGATTTTACCGGAAGTGGTCAAAATTTTGGTATCAGAAGAAAGCTACTATTTTTCTCATTTGCCCTGTGAAATCTTAGGGCTAAAGGATGTTTGGTTTGGATGTTATGAGTGAAAATGTGCCCCTTTTTGGTCGACCAATATTAATTTTACACAGTACTCTATGGGGATTACTCTATGGGGATTTCAAAATCACGTTTTTAGCTCTCACATCAAAATGGGTTGAAATATCGGCGCGAAACTTTACAGATGGGGTTTTGGAGTGAAGGCCATTCTATCAAGATGAAAAACTTATAAGACTTAAATCGGGCCATCCCCCTTTAAAGCGGCACTGGCACATTTTCACAAAATATGAAATTTCTTCAATTTGCTCTCAAATGATAGTCTAGGCCATTGGAAGAACAGAGATATATTTTACACATAAAAATAACATACCCCAAAACAAATAGGGACATTGATATGAGGATAAAGGCATCCAGATAATTTGTAGGCCAACTTTTAAGTTTTCCTTAGCTTTAATCAACAAATGTGTATATTACATGAATATTTTTGACTCGTACTCACTGGTATTAAAACCACAAAGGTTATAGACCGGTCAAACAGTGTGCATAGCGTGGGAAACATGCATACGGCGTGCGTGTTCTTGTGTTAAACGCCATTTTCGTCGTCTGCTGAATTTAACGTCGCCGACGACGTTAAATTACAAAATCGTTCTGTTTACCCATAAGGAAGCTGATTTGGTCTTAATCATTTCGGGTGAGAGCTTTTGTATATAAAAGCTTTACAACCATGCAAAAATATCAATTTTGAAAAATTTTGAGGGCGCACTATTTTTCAAATGTGCCAGTGTCTCTTTAAGCCTATATATGCAATGGATTTTTCTGATTTTTACAGGGCAATAGCTTTTGCATATCCCTACTTATATCAGTTGTCAAATGTGTAGCCACTGCTTAAAATTGTTCTAGAAATAAGAGAATTTGCATAGGGTCAAACAGCTATGGTGTGCAATGAAGATTTATCAAGTGTAAAAAGAATTCAAGGTAATTCTATGTCATATTTGTACAAGCTAACTTTAATAATTTGCATCATTATTTGTTTGCAGTCACATAGCCGCTATGATGTCATCGCATGACCTCAAGGTGGTGGTAGGAGCTCTACAGATGGCTGAGATTCTGATGCAAAAACTGCCAGACATATTCCATGTGTACTTCAGAAGGGAAGGTATGGTTGACAAGTTCCAAACATAGTTATAAATTTTGAAAGGATGTTTTCAGTATGATTGCACAATGGGCAATGCACATAGTATGGATAATTTTACAAGATGGCTATTCTTAGTTGTTGGACTTTTTAAAGGTTGTGTGGTTGACAATATGTTTTTTGTGTTACATAAGCTGTATGTAAGGGTTTAAGTATTCTTGTTTAGTTTAAGAGGCACGGTGGTCAAGTGGTCTAACTTACAGAACCGTCGGCATGCATAAGATAAATCAACCGACATTGGTTTAAGACACATGGGAGTTGGATTTCTTGGTCATACTCAAATAGTTACTATCACTGGTAACTGAAAGTGTCTGAATTTGGGCAAAAAGGTCTGAATTTAGAAAGGCTGCATGAATAGGGAATTAAGCTTAAATTCAGACCCACATTCAGACACTTTGCCCACCCAAAGTTAAGTGCTTTGCCACCCAGAACAAAATCAATAAATTACAAAGAGCCAATGGTAAACAACATAAAGTGCTGCCTATTGATATTACACAAACCTCAAGTATTGTAATCTACTTGTCCTATTGTGCCAAACCCCATATCTATAATCCTGTTGAGCCAGTTGATTGCTTTTTCTACAATGCAGATTTTGGGTGCAAGTGTCTGAATTTGTGTCTGAATTTTGTTCTGAATTTAGTCTGAAATTGTAGGAGTAACAATAGATAATTCCTCATTGTTGTGAGTGATTAAAATTCAGACCATTTGCCTAAATTCAAACGTTTTCTGTTACCAGTGTATTATGTCAGAAATTGCACAATCATGCAGCATTAAAAATGTATTCAAATTATGGAATTTCTCCTTACTCCCACCCATAGTGTAGAATGTGCAGGTATATAGATATAGAATGGGTGCCCGGTTACTCAAGTTTCCGCGAGTCATGTGAAGCTCTTGGTGCTGTGTGTCAAAGGAGTCATTCCGAGCATGTAAATAGTTGTAGGCCTTAATCAAAGAGTAGGGGATCATCCCGGTCTATTACCTGCAGGCATCACTTTAGGTACCAGGATCTTACCTGTAAGCCTTAATCCAGTATAGAAACATGTTGAGGCTTTGTCCTACCGTGGGCAGATATAGCTGATGGTTGATTGATTGATTATTAAGAATTTCTCACTTTGTGTTGGGGGTCGGGTTAGCGCAGTGGGTCTTCCCTCGCTTCGCACCACTGTAGTCCCAGGTTCGACCCTCAGTCGGGCCTACGATTTCATGTGCGTTTGATTTTTCTCCGGGTACTCCGGTTTCCTCCTGCTTCTAAACTGAGCTTTCTTCTTAATGTGTATATGATAATAAAGTGAATTGAGTATCTCATGACACTAAAATGACACGATTGTGGTGATGTGTTGTTAAATACTAATACCACCTCCTCCTCACTTGTGTTTTCAATGCAGAAAAGAATCCTGTTGTTATTATTTGCTCATTAATGTCTCTTTTCCCTCACTTTTTTTTCCTCAGGTGTCATGCACCAAGTCAAGCAGCTTGCTGAGGCGCAGCTCGATTCTGACTCGTCTCCGCCAATCAAAGATAAGATCACCGCCACACCAGGGCCGTCATCAGTTGACACACCCAGAGACCCGTCTGGTATTGATGTTGGAGTAGATTTTGATACGCCGCCTCAAGGGTAAATGGACAACTTGGCTAATCTTAACAAATATTATGGCAAACTGTCCCTTTTTAGATAGATATTAAACCAAGCCAAAAGTCCATAAAGGCATTAATCATGTTACTTCTTTTGGTAATGAGACATGATTTTATTTAATCATTAATTTCTGCATCATGGGGAAATACAATGAAATAAATTTTTATATAAAAGATTTAAGCCTTAAGAATGTCATCTTTTTTTTCAAAGTCAAGAACAGTCATAAATTTAACAAAGAACTCTTGTGAAAGACAGACTTTTACTAATTGAAATCAGATTGCTGATTTTTAATGCATATTGCTATTTCAAGACCTAAAGATCATTTACATATATCATTTACAAGCCACCCTGAGCGAGCTTTAGTCCAGTAATATTTGAGAATTGAGGGAGGCTGTTATAAAACAAATGATGATTTATGGCCTTATACATACACTGGGTCTGTGGCTTGCAAAGTGTCAGTGCTAAGTATTTTGCCTGAAAAAAACACAACTCACCCAACCCTTCTACCATGGCAGAAAACTTAGTCAATTGGGCACTCTAAATGTGTTTCATGAGATTAAACTCTATTTCATGAATCACATTTGAAGTGTCCCAGTGGCTCACACAAAGGGGGGAAGAATTTTGCAAAATACCCTTTGTACTCCAACCATTTGACATGAACATTAATCGTAAAGAAGTAAAATAAAGTAACAATGACTTGTTGTCCTTTCGTATTCCAGGAGATTGAGCGACGTCCTAAAGTGGAAGCGCCCTCCCAAGCGTACTGTTGGTCGCAAGAGTAAATACGCTAGCCATGATGAGCCGTCAGCGTCATCCTCCCCATTTGATGTGCTCGATGCGCAGGCCAGGCTGGGCGGGGGCGTGTCTGTACCCATTCCTCCTCCTTCCAAAACGCCCACAGGAAGACCGTCAAGTAGCAAAGGAAAATCCGCATCAAGTAAGAGTTTATATTTGCATTAGTTTTCCACTTTTATAATTTATGCAGAACTTCTTTAATACAGGATAGGCTGAAAAAAAGTTTGAGGCAACTGAAAAATGAAGAATTTAAAGTGGTGATTGTTCTCTTCCAAGTTGTATTTTCAAGTTAAATCTGTAAAATGGAAAAATCACTTTAAATCAGTTAAATCATTGTATCTGGTATTATACTTTAATCATTTGAAAATAAAACAACCTTAGGGTACAGAAATGCCCCTGAATGCAGCAGACCAAGAAACTTCCAGAGGAGCAAGTCTAGACTCCCTTAAACCCCATCAGAGCTATGTGTCTATTGGTTTAAATGAATAATAACTCATTTATTGAGCCAATCATTTAGATTGTAAGAATTAATGCATCCCTAAAAGGATTGAGGGAAATTGTTTTAGAAGAGCCACTTCAAATGGTTAATTTATGGATAATGTACCTGACCAATCAGAAACTCTTAAGAAAAAGTGTGTCCAGAGGGAACTGCGATTTGTTAGAGCATGTTTCTCTTTGACCAATTATGGAAACTTGCACAGAAATAGAAAAACAAGCTACACATCTGTTTCAGGTATTCAAGAACTCCCTTCAAATTTGTTTCCTTCCACTGTTCTACTTCTGAAGGTAAAAACTCTGGTGCCACGTCACGCTCCTCATTCCTCGCCAGTCTCAACCCTTCCCGTTGGGGGCGCTCTGGTAGCAGCAGTAACGCCAGTAGCAGTAACAGCAGTTCACCCAGTAGTCACCATAGTCCTTCCTCAGAGAGCAAAGCAACCAAAGACTCAACCCAACCCCAGCGTAGTAGCAGTGGCCACCACCATCACCACCAACGACACGCGGACAGAGCGGCCAGCGACGGCATCGGCACACCGGTCATGGCGACTATCGGGGCACATGCGGTGATGGGGAGCAGCCAGAGCAGCAGTAGTAATCAGAAGGAGAAAGTGAAGGCATGGATCAAGGATCAATGTGAGTGATTGGATTGTACGAAATTAATGTACAGGTCATGATTTTCATAAGAAGATCTCTTTAATAAAGTTTAAGGAATTTTCATGAGTTGTTGTCTTGCTCTTGAGCTTGTCCAAAGCAATGTCACTACAGTTCTCGCAAATAAATCGTGGCCAGCGTGGAACACTTGGTACACACGTAGCAATGCGGAAATGTATGAGTGTATTTATGCAGCTCTGTAAATGAGATGCAAGCATGTGTGCTGTGTCTTATGCAGAACATTGTATGTACGTGGCAGGAATCTAATACATTGGCCACAATTCTTCTGCAGAAACTGTAATTCCATATGTGTATGTGTGGGCATTTTGGTTAAACTTTGCCAATTAGAAAAGTATCCCTAATTCAAACAAAACTTGGTACCAATGCTAATGGGGAGGAGGGTAGGATGACCTAAAGATGGTTGAGGTTGAAGGTCATATAGAGTTCAATTTGGTCAAAATGTTATTTTTTGGTTAAAGTTCAGTTTGAAATGTATTGCTTCAATTCAACCCAAACTTGGTAACAGTGATCAGTTGGTGGGTGGGGGAATGGATGACCTCAGATGGTTGCGGGTAAAGGTCATGAAGGGGTCAAATTGGGTCACACTTAGGTTCTTTGATTAATATTATGGTACGGTCATCAAACTTGCAGGGTGTAGTTGGCATTCGATGCCATACATTTTGAAGGTCAAATCGGTAAAAAAAATTGTATGGCTGTGAAACCTAAAGCAAAATTCCTGGTTCAAGGAAGGCAGTGTCTGCCTTTACCCTTTGCCCATTGGGAGAGCAGAATTCTGATTTCAATCAAAAGTTCTTGTAAAAATTAAATTTTGGATTGAGCAAATCCCAACATCTTAACTGCAGAACTATACTCTTCCATTAAAAAAAATAAATCATTACACTGAGCTGATTTCCTTTAAACCAATGTTGACTGAAACATATGCATTTTCCTTCTTGAGAAGTGAAATGCCCCAAAATACAAATAACACCCCTAAAGAGAAATGGAACGTCCCTTCCAGTGACCCCAGGTCACACCCTGTCGGCCATTACTCTCCCTCAGTTCCGTTTTGGCCAACTAGCTGAACGGACGTGTCCCGATCGCGGCTCCATTTACTACTAGCCAAACTTGAGATTTATATAGATACTAGCGGGAGACCCGCGCTTCGCGCGGGCTCCCGCTAGCTGAGTGAACGGGAGCGATCACTGAAATGGAAGCGATCACTGAAACAGAAGCGATCACTGATGCTACGGCGACACCAAACTCCCGAGTCACAACACTTTTAATAACTCAAATTCCTTTAGTTCCGGTCATATTCTGTACTCTGTAGTTACCATTTTCAAGGAAACGTCAATATTTAATCCCGTATATCACTTTCCGTACATTTAAATCATCTTCTCAAAACTACCCCCGTGTCAAACCCCAGTTTCCGTCTACCATACTCAAACGCGAATAAAATGACGCGTATTGATCATTTTTAACCCTGTTGTCGTAGTTTCTCATTTTCTAATAAGAAAACGATTTATTTCATCCCATATATTCTTAAGTGTTTTAACTTTTATCATCTCCACAGTACTCCCAGTCAACCCTTTAGTTCCTGTAAGCTACAATTTTTCTCACAACTCCTCAAACTCCCTACAAAGTTCCCGTCAACCTGCAGTTTATTGCCCGCCTCTCGACTACTCAACTCTCCTTCCCAGTTTTTTCTTCTTTTTCTCTGTACCCTCACATCTCCCCCGGTTACAAATTCTATGCGTTTTTTCTCTTCTCATTCCGTCTCCCTCAAACCATCTCTCCCTCTCTCTCTCCTCTCTCTCTCTCTCTTCTCTCTGTTCGCACGTTCTGTATGACTATCTCTCCCCTCTCTCTTACTCTGTACATGTATGCTCACATTCCCCTTCCACAAAGTACGTTTTTTCTCTCTCATCTATCACCCAAGACCCTTACAATTACATTTTTTAACCACTGTCTCCTTCCGCTTTTCCTTCTTTTATTTCCTTCTCTTCTTTTGCCCCAATTTGTTTTTTTCCCTTATCTAAATCTTTTTCTCTCATATGGCCCCCCTCCCTCTGTCTCTCTTCCTCTCAATACTCTGTTCATTATTCTTTCTCTTGTTTTTCTCCCTCTTCTCTCTCTTTCTGTATGCCCCCCTGCGGGTTCGGGGTTTAGAATTGGCCCGATGTGTTCCCCTGCATGTCGTAAAAGGCGACTAAATGGGGCCCCCTGCGGGTTCGGGGTTAAGAATTGGCCCGATGTGTTCCCCTGCATGTCGTAAAAGGCGTCTGTTATTTGAACAGACGGGTTGTATTTAAATTTAGGATTATATTATAAATATGTAATGATTTCGACTGTGTAATTGTATTATTAAGATGTTCTGTTGTATTACTCGTTTAAGTACATGTAGCTTAAAATCAATTAACATGAAAAACAAACAATTTATCAATTACATTTGTACATATGTAAGACCACCTATTTATTTTTTTTGTAATAGTAAATAGTAGCATGTGTTAGGGTTTCTACTGTATAATTGTTGATGTAATTTAAAATCTATCAGTTTGGGCATAATGCCCAAGTGTATTGGAGCCATTTATAAAATGTACATGTATGAGACAATCTATTTGGTCTGTAAAGGGGATCTCATGTTTGCATGTTCTGATGTGATTGTCGATTATCTGTTTTTGAAGTTGAAGTTTTTGCTTGGTACATGGATGAATGATGACCTTTGTCATCGGTCTATGATGTGTATAGTTATAAATTTATCAGTATATCTTTTGAACTTGTTTTTATTGATGCGGGTTTTCTAAGTGTATCTTTGCAATTAGTTGGTTTATCTTGTTTTATACATGGATAGGTGATGCTCTGGTTCATCACTGTATGATGTGTATCCTTTTGTAATTGTTAATTGTAATTTGAATTGAAATGAAGTTTTTAATATTGCATTGGTTTTTATATTTAATGTTAAATGACAAATGTAATGACACGATATGACACAATTGTGTTGAGTTGTCGTTAAATTTTAATACTCACTCACTCACTCACTCACTCACTCTTTCTGTATGATAATCTATCCCCTCTCTTTATATAGGCCTATGATCCCTCAAAATTTTCCCTCTACAAATTACATTTTCTCTCTCATTCCAGGCTCTATTGATCACCTATCCCTCTCTGTCTCTCTTTTTTCTCTCTCTCAACATTTCCCCTCTAGGACAAATTAGGCCTACGTTAATTTCTGTCGCATTCGGTCTCTCTCTCTCGACCAGCTATCTTCTCTCACTCTCAGCTCTTTCTCCCTCCCCCTCTCTCCTCTTTCTCTCCCTCTCCCTCCCTTCTCTTTCCTTTCCCTCTCTCCGCCCTCTCTCTCTCTTGTCCCTCTCTTTCTCTCCCCCTCTCTCACACTTTCTCAGCCCGGGCCTCTCTCTCTCTATAACCATTTTCTTCCAGTGGCGTACCAGCGGGGATGCGTAGCACAGGTGTACAGACGAATCACGCGAATCTTATGCGCGCGCCGTGACATGCACGATGATGCGTTCACGCCGCGGTCATGTGCGATGTGTGCGATCACCATGGAGTAACCATTACATAACATACCTGTCGTTGGCAAATCAGCAAGTGTTTAAATAAATTACGCACGGCGCGCTGTGAAAGCAAGTTATGATTGGGCGAGGACTGGCGGTGCTACGCTGGAAAAAGGAGGAAACGTAATAAAATTCCCAATCCGGTGGCGCTCCCCATGCAAAGTTGCGTTTTAATAATATAGATAAAGACTGTCTTCTCTTGCGGAATACTCCTAATACTACTACCACACTACCTTGGATATACAAGGATTATTATACTAAGGAACAAGCACTCTTGGACGGCAAAATTAACGTGGATTTATACCTCCGACGGAGAGCTTCTTGTGTGTATCCTTTTTTTACCGCCATGCGGTCATGTGATAATTTGTGCGGGAAAAAAGGTAAACAAAGGCCGCCATTGCCGCACATGTTTGCGTGCTTTGGATGCCTTGCTTTGTTATGAGCCTGTTCTGTTTCTTTGTGGTCTCTACTATCAATAAAACAGTTCTATATGGGTGTGTGTGTGTCATTTATTTTATATATATGCTTGTTGTGTATTTAATAAAAATATGTTGAAACTGACTTAGAAAAATTCTTTAACCGTTTGTGACTCAGTTACCGAGATGGTTTCTTTAATCCCTACGTTTACGTGTCGGGAGTCCCTCCACGGCGCGCATTAATTTTTCTTTTACTGTTTCTTGACACGCGATAATCCATCTGCTGGTCACCCCACTGGTGGACAACCTACCTCCAATACTTTTGAACCCCATCCTCTTTGCGTTATCCACCGGCAATGCTCCCGCACCGACTGGTGCCTGTCTCTCTGCATTGGTTTATCCAACGCCCATTGGGCAGCCTTAGAGCTCGGGTATTCTTCCGTTACGCTAAGGGAAAGGGGGGTGGTACTCGGGCTCCGGTCCGGGGATCTTCCCGGGCAGCTCCGGCTGCTCTGGGAGCTCCCGAAGGTGGAGCAGCTTCGGTTGCTTTGCAGCGTGTTACTCGGGCGTCTCCCGTGGGAGTTCACCCGTCTAGCACGCAGATACCGGCCGCTGGCTCGCCTGGTTTAGCTCTTGGGGCTTTACCGGTGCAGGCTGGCGCGGTTCACCCTGCCAATACCCAAGGGGTTGCGGCGGCAGTGAACACTCCGGTAGTGGTGAGTGGTGATGCCCCGGTGACCGGGGTCGATCCATCGCCGCTAGTGCTGATACCTAGCGTAGTTGTAGTCCCGGTGTCTTCGGGCGCCCCGACCGCGACTACGGTGGCGATCACCACGGGTACTGCTTCGGTAGACCCGAGGTTGCTGGCTACGGTGTCCCTTCACGGGCTGCCGGAGGTGTCATCCTCGCTCACCACGCCTCGCATGACTAACCTTGCTCGTCCTGCGATGCCACCCCCAGCTGGTACCGCAACCGTGCCCGTTCCCCATGGGCTGTGTGTGGCTTAGTTTGGCTCTGCCAGGGTGGCCCCCGGTTGATGCCCCAGCTGACCCCCCGCTGACCCCGTCAGCTTTGGCCCCTCATGCGGGTATACACCTTCGTGGTGACAGGTACGGGGTACCCGTACCAGTCACTATGGTAGGGTTGTCCGAGGCCTGAGAACCGGCCCAAACAGGCTAGGCCCCACAGAGGTGTCCAGCACCTCGGAAAGCCGGGATCTCCTTGTCCTCACGGGAGTGAGGACGGAAGGGCAATGTGAACCTCCAGACAAGGTCCAAGTCCCAAAAACAGGGGATAAGGCCAAGAGGTAAGGAGAAATCCTTAACCCCAGCCTATGCCGGCCTAAGATAGGCCCCGACAGGAGCCAAGTCAAGCCGCCACAGATGAGGGCCTCAACCCCCGAGGGGGACGTGGTAGCCCACCAAGCAGTAGGGCAGTTAGCTGTAGGCCGAAGGCCAGACTAGGCCAGGCTAGGCGCCCGACGAAGGCCACGCAGAGCTGCATGGAGAGAACCAGCCATTTAGTCCCAAGGGAAGATAAAGTTCAGAGTCAAGTAGCAAAGGCTAGACGACGAAGGCCCAAGCCCCAGGCCAACGCGGACCAGGCAACCGCAAGGGTTTCCCGATAGAAACCGCCATGACCATGGGCCACGAACTCCCACCAGAGAGTCGGGGGCAAGACCAAAGCCATTATCCCGACGAATTTCAACCGGCCAGGATACTGCCTAGTCCCTCACCGACGGGAGACGGAGACTAACGCCAGACTGCACGATCACTAGGCCCCTCGGGGGTGCACCCCGGCTGAGCCCCACGGACGGGAAGCAGCAGCAGAGCTGACCACCGCCCAGTCGAGTCCCCTCAGAGATGACGGCGACCATGCTAGCAGCAGGGCTACCGCTAGAGCTAGAGGGCAAGGATCACCAAGGCCTAGAAGGCCTAGAAGGCCTAGAAGGCCTAGAAGGCCTAGCACCGAACTAGCCAAGGCCGAACTCCGAAGGTATGCATATTAAAGGACCCGCGGTGGCACCCGAAGGGCGCTTGTACACCGTGGGCATCAATCGCCGGCCGCCATCAGAGCGGCGACGAAGCACCATCGACCCAGCTGAACAGCCCATAAAGGGACGCGTGAGGTCATAGGCTAGCATCCGATGGAGCCCGAGCAGCGAAAGCACCCCATCAGGGCCGGGGGCAATGTGCACAGAGGCTAAGGTCAGGGCCCCGTCGGAGAACCAGGCAATAGCATTGCAGAAGCGCCTCACACAACCCAGGCCAGGCGGATAGGCAGCCAACGGCAGGTCGGGAGCTACCCCCCGCTGCCAAACCTCGGACGAATGAGGAGTCCTGTCAGATAAGGAGCCCGTCAAATCTAGAGCCACGACGGGAACCGCGGCGACCCATGACCATACAGGCTGAGCGAGCTCACCCCCCAGCCGTTACGGTGCACCCCTTGGGTGCCCCAGCCCGCGGCGCTCTCTGCGGAGCAGCCACCGTGGCTTGCTTCCGCGGGAGCTTCATACCCGCCGCGCAGACCCTTACGGTTTCTGCGCCCCCGTCTTGCCTACCCAGCCCCAGTCGGTGCTGGACTGCTGGGGTGGATCAGTCTGGTATGGTTCTTCAACCGGGACCTCCTGCTTGCGGGGCCCCACCGGGCTATGGCTCATCATCTTGTCAACCGCGGCCTCCACCCCGTCTGCTGCTCAGCCGTGGTACCAGTCTGTCGTGGTGGTGACTCCACCGGCTAATCGGCGTGCTGTCGCCCTGCTGCTGCAGCAACTACTTATCACCTCATGAAGGGGTGGTAGTTCTGTGGCGGTACAGCCTGGTACCGTGGCCCTAGGGGTCGGTGTACCCCACTCTGCGTGCCTGTACTTACCTAGGGCCGCAATGTGACTCGCTCTTCGCGGGTCCGTATACGTCTCGCGGCTTCCGGGAGTCGGGGGAGTTTTCCCCTCCTTTTCGGCGTCGAGTTCTACCCCCTTTCATTGCAACTCACCTCTCGTACGGATGTTTCTGGATTGTTTCTCTTCTCCGCCGTCGTTGGCGATCAATCCTCATTACCGCGACTCTCCACTGGGGAGCGTCGCGCGGGATTGGTTCTCCGCCTCTTTAGGCTTCGAGTCTCAGCCTCAACCTTGGGACTTTCTCCTTACGTGGATGTCTCTCAGGGATTGTTCGTCCGCCTTCGTTGGCTTTGATCTTCAATCTCTAAGCGCCGCGACTTGGCCCCTTTTGGGGATGTCGCGCCGCTCCGGTTCTCGTGCCTCCCCCTCGGGGACTCACGGGTCTCCTCAAAGCTTCTCCTGGGCATGGTTCCCCTGCCCCGGGGGGACCTAGCCTAGTAGCTTCCACTCCTTCCTCGCGTTGCTGGGGTGGTGGAGCTCTCTCCGCCTGTCAGGGTCCTGGTTCGCCATCTGTTCCGCGTCGTTGCTCTAGCTTCTGCGTGGCTCCTTTCTCGGCAGGACTCCTCCTTCGTCGAGGTTTCTAGCGGGGGTAGCTCCCGTCCTGGCCGTTGGCTGGCCTAATCCCACGCCCTTCGCGGTTTTGGCCTGGTGGTGTGAGCGCTTTCCCCCCCCTGGCCATGCTCTTTCCGCCTTTTGCTCTTCGCGGCATTTTCCTTGCCCTTATCCTCTCTTTCACGCTTTCCCCCTTCCCTTATCGTGGGTTTTCTTTATTCGCTGCTCTTCCTCCCTCGACTAGCCTAGGACCTCACGCGTCCCTTCTATGGGCTGTTCAGCTCTGGGTCGCTGGTGCTTCCTACGCCCGCCGCCTCTGATGGCGGCCGGCTATTGATGCCACGGTGTACAAGCGCCTTTCGGGTGCCACCGCGGGCCTTTAGTATGCATAGCCTTCGTAGTCTAAGGAGAAGGCCTTTCGGCCTTGGCTAGTTCGGCCCTAGGCCTTCTAGGCCTTTTTGTTGGGTCGCTTGCCCTCTATCTCTGATTGCGGTTCTCCCCGCCCCCATGCTGCCTAGCCGGTCCGCCGTCCCTCTCTGAGGGACTCAGACCTGGGCGTTGGTCAGCTCTCGGCTGCTCACTCTTCCCGTGCCTGTGTGGGGGGGGTACATTCCTCCCGCGGTTTTTGTTGTTCCCCCCTAGCCTATTGGCCTCTTTATCATCTCTTGTTTCCGGGCGTCCACTTGTGCGATTATCTTCAATAAGACGTGGATGCCTTGGTACTAAGGACTTGATACACGGTATTTGAGCTGAACACGTTTGACAATGTTGACGGTCCACAGAAACCGGGTATGTCTGGGCTGCGAGTCGTGGCAATGAACAAAAACGTATATTGGCCGCGTATTCCATAGTGCATTGTTCGCCGGGTGACTTTAAGTTGCGTGATTGATGCAGAAGGGTGTCGCTTTCTATGTCACAATTGTGTCCACGTGGGATAGGTGGATATGGAAGATTCTGAATACGTCCGAATTGGGATTCGTGATGTAGATCGCCAAAGAATGTTTCGGCAAGAGCATAACTGGGGGAAGGACGGCAAGAAGGGCACCAGTAACAGCGAGGATCGAGTGGGGCAGTCCAGAGCCTGAGCCTCCGTTCCTCTGGGAGTTCCGTGGCCCATGGGTCATTGCGGTTGTCTATCGGGCCAAACGCCCTTGCGGGATTTCCATTGTACCGTACGAAAGTCGGAAGGAAGAAATAAATGGGTTACAGTACGAGAAGGGAGGCTCCAAAGTTTCCATTGTTGGGTAAGCCATAAAAGAGAGGGAAAGGGCATCGATAATTAATCTTAGAAACATGATACGCCTAGGGATCTTCTCCTAGAGCATCGGATAGTACGTCTGTGGCACAAGCGGTTTCACCTCTACCGCTATTTTATCACAGAATCCAGTTAGGACAGCATGCCTTAGTTCGGATATATTTGTGCGTCGAATCTGGAAAGAAAGAAATCGGAGGGAATGACCTGCTATCCACATGCTACTTCGACGTTTTTTGTCAACTAAAGGGAGACTCGAGGAAGGAGTGGCTAGAATAAGGCCAACGAACTCCAATGAGTTCCGCTTCCATTGCGATTGTTGCGCTGATTCGTTTGGAGGCAACCGTCGATCCATACAGGTCCCTGCGCTCCCTCCTCTTCGATTTATGGATTGGCAATCCCTACCACGACGGGGGAGGCAATCGCACCGGCCGAGGGTGACCCACGGGTAGGAGAGTGCCGGGGATGACGTGATTTTTATTCTGATGTGACCGGCATTCTTTCACTTAGTGGCGGCTTACTTTTGGCTCCTGTTCGGGGCCTATTTAGGCCGGCCTAGCTGGTGTTAGTGACTTTCCCTCCTTTCCCCTCCCCTCTTGGCTTTATCCCCTGTATTAGGGACTTGGACCTTGTCTTGGCTGTTCACCTCTGCCCTTCCGTCCTCACTCCCGGCGGAACACAGATCCCCCCGCGGCCTTCTCCGAGCCGGCTGGCGCCCACAGTGGGGCCTAGCTGTTTGGGGCCGGTTCTGGGCCTCGTCATTCAGTCTAGCACTGGTTTCTTTTTGTCCCGCTCTGGTTCTTTTGTTCCCGCTCTGGGGTTCGGCTCCCACCCAGGTGGATGCCTCTAATCCCCTCTTGGTCTCTGTTTGTCGCCGGGCGCTGTTGTTGTTAGTCCTGTTGTCTAACCTAGCGGTGCCTCAGGGCTTACTATCTCTCGGACTTCTCGCCCCTTGGGGGCTAGCGCCGCCCTTGAGGTCTTTGCCTTTGCCTAGACCCACCCACCCTGGGCGGGGCGTCTTGACTTGACCGTAGGCCCCTTCTCTTCTCGTTCCTGGGAGCTAGTGGCTGCCTCGACAGTTCTCACGCCCCTCGCTTCGGCTGGGGCGCTGTGACACACCCCTGGGCCTCCTGTCCTTGGACGGCTGGGCCCGGGGTGTGCACTCCCCTCGCATCGGGATCTGTCCATGGCCGGGTTCGTCCCCTCTAACTGCGGTTACCAGGCTTCTGTTGCTCAACCCCCTCACTCGTGGGTTTACTTAGCCAGGCCTAGGTCAAGTTCTTACTGGCGTGCCTGCTGTTTCGTTTCTGGCGAGTGTTTTTGCAACCTCGATCTTGTGCCATTCTCCTTTTGTATCTCTGGATTCTGTCGGCACGCTCGGTTGCTTTTGGCTCTCCCGCCTGATCCTTAAGCGATCTGGGGCCTTTGACCGTGGCTAACCCGCTTGGTTCCGATTTTGGGGGATCTTTGTCCCTCTTGTCGGGTCGGTCATCAGACCTTTGAACCTGAAATAGACCTTTCGCTCCCAAGCGGGCATGTCTCCGGGGCGTTTTCCCGCGTTGATCCATCCCAGTCTATTGTCTCAAGGTTTGGTTGACTAGTTAGTTACTCCCCTTCTCGAGCCACGGTGACATCTGGGTCGGTATCTAGTCCGGTCGGTCCCATCGGTCAGGTGGGACTTGGTCCCCCACAGGGCGCGGACTTTGACCCTTTTCCTCTTGGCTCGATTTTTCGCTTTCAAAGCGAGATATCGTGTCATGACCGCTGGTTTATCCACGGACCACCTTTTGGAGGCGCCTTTCTTCCCGTATCCGAGTTTCGGTTGCGCGGCTGTGTTTTCTGCCTCTTGATATCGACTGTCGTTCCCGTTCTTTTTTGGGGTGGTCCCGTAGTTTTCCATGATCATTCTGTTCTTTCTCGACTTCACCTCCTCTGTTGCGGTCGCCACTGGCTGGGGTCCCCGCTCGAGCATCTCGAGATGCTATGCTCGAGCATCTCTTCCTCGGCATCTCGAGTACTTTCTCTAGTATCTCGGTATCTTCTCGAGCCTCTGGGAAGCTTCTTTTCGGGTCGCCCCTTGGGCTCGATCGTTTTTCTGTAAGCTTCCTTTAGCCCCTCTCCTGTAGATTTCGTAGTGGTTCGCCCACGTCCGGCTACCGTTCGGAGGAAGAAAGCTCCTGATCTCCGTCTGGCCGGTATTCGGGGAACGTGCTAGACTGTTGCAGTGAATTCCCTGTTTATCAGAGATGGCCTCGTTCACGTGGAAGTTCTGTCTGCTTCCGATTCGAGGCCTGTTGTACCCTCCTATCCCGGCTTTGACAGCCGTGTGTGAGACGTTTCTCTTACTTTAGGCTTGTTAGCAACTCCGATCGTCCATTGTCTGGACTTTTTTGTGGCCTAACTCAGCCATCCCCAGTGGAGGTTTTTTGTTTCATCCTTCGATGACGTTGGCATTGTCCCATTCACATCCTGAAGGGTGCGTGTTTCCGGTCCCGACTCGAAAGTTAGTTCCCTCTGGGATCTAATCTTTATATAATCGGGCGGATTTCTTGGCGTACCCCCCGATTGTCCCTCGGTGCGGCATCGCTCTATTTTCTGCACCTATTTCACTTTCGGGTCACCTCCCTGGTTGAATTCGCTCTGAGATCTCGTTCTCCTTGTTAGCTTTTCTCCCGGGTTGGGAATTGGATTTATCTTCCAGCCCTCTTTTACGAGGGCTGGTTTTTATCCGCTATCCTCACATCTCTCTCCCCCCTCCTCCCACCGCTCCCTCGGATCCGAGTCTTGTCTCTTCCCTGTTGGTTTCGTCTGTGGTGGTTCCGTTGGGCTCCCCTCTCGGGGCCCTTCGTCCCTCCGTTTTTTGGAATAGGCTTCTCCTGTCCCGCGTCTTTACGCGGGTCGGCCTTGCATTTCCTTGAATATTCGAGCTACTTGCAAGCCGTGAGCCTTGTTCTTTGCCATTGCCTTTGATGACCGCTTTCGGCCTTTGTCTAGGGCCTCCTTCGCTCTCCCGTCTCCTCTCCTTCAGAGTTTTTTCTTTCTCGCCTATCCGTAGGCTTGATCTTTCTCTGTAGGAACTCTGCACTGGCCTCTGTTCCAAAAGACTTTACATGTCCTTGAAACACAATATAAAAAGTTTCAGGTTTTTTTTTTTTCGGTGCCTGACTTTTTGGAATCTAGATCCTTGTTTTTCATGCCCTGGCGTCTTTCGTTCCAACCATTGGCTGCACCTTTCGACCTCTCTCTGAAAACTATTTTTTTTTTAATTTGTTCCACCATCCGACTATAGGGGCTAGTCTGGTGTTGATTGAAAATATCATTCAACGAAGGTTAATGCATATGTTTCGTCAACTTGTTTAAAGGAAATCAAGCTCAGTGTAATATTTTCAAAAACATTGCTATGTTTTTATAAATCATATAACTGAGGCCTGATTTCCTGTCCAATTTTGACTCCCACTCCGTCCTACCTCCCTACCCCACACACATTGTTTTTGTGCGTCCTGTTGGGCTTGTGCCAAAACGAGCTAGGGAGAGTAATGTCCGACAGGGTGTGACCTGGGGTCCCACTGGAATGTAACTTTCCTTTCTCTTTTAGGGGTTTTATTTGCATTTTGTGGTGGATTTTCACTTCTCAGAAGGAAAATGCCATATGTTTCAGTCAACATTGGACAGGAAATCAGGCTCATTCTATGATTTTTAATAAAACATAACATGTTTTTGACTACACATTGCATGAATCTCTCCCCCAACATACCTGAATGTGTGGTTAATGGGTAAACATATCCTCGTGCTTCAAGCCCCTCATTAGACTCCATTTGAAAATACCACCTATAGACTTGCTTGTTTTAATCAATTAAAAAGTCTGGTTGCTTTATCTCTCCCCTGCAGCTGGCAATTATTACGCAGTACTATTGGTGTAGAGCACCAGGGAGATAGCCACCCGGCACTAGATCTTCTCAATAAAACTATGCACAGCTGTAGATGTACTGGTACTTGATGTGAGTATACCCGTATGGATGTGTGAATGAAGATAATGTAACAATTTTTTTGTGGGCCACCAGCATAGCTGGCAGAACTACTTTGCAGTCCGTTGTGCTTGTGTATGGATGTGTGTGTGTATGTGTCACTAAAATGTTAAGATTTTTATGGAGCGGCCCACAGCTTATGTTCTGTGAATATAGTGAGCGCAAAAGCCGAGAACTGCCAAATTCTAGTTTACTTTTCAATTGGAGGTCTTTTTCATCCCAAATGCAAACTCTTTTGTCAGAAAATATAAGTTTTTCTTGAAAGGTTTTTTTGTTTTTGAATTTTTAATGGCGAGATTTGTTTTGGATGCACATGTGAAATTTGCTGTCTCTTACGTACACAATTATGTAATTTTACGAAATATTGAGTGATGTGATCAGAAGACATGCTGGGAAGTAGTCAATCAGGGTGTGGTTAAAGGGTACCCTCATGAAATAAACCCATACATATTGAATACACTTGTGTGGTTTTTGAGGTGGGGCAGAATTTGAAAGGCAAGAGCAAGCATTTGGAATAGTCTTTAGTACAAAAACAACTTGTATTTCTGAATGTATGCATAGTTGCAGATCTAAACTCATAATTTGAGAAAAAGAGGTCAGAATTTGGGTGAGAGTGATCTTTTAAAAACAAGCGAATACAATACCATTGCAAATTATATGATGGATATGTTAAAATTCCACCCACAAATTGGGATGAGAAAGCACGCCTTCACTGACAAACTATAAATAAATTAAATTGGCTGAATATAATGCATTCCGAGGGGGGTTTCAAAGACTGAATTTTTAGGATGTTAACAGTTAATCGACATGATTGTGATGATTCCCTGATGGCAGCGTAATAATAATGGCCTTTCGCATTGAGACAACGTTGTTGTGTATGCGCTTTATAAGTGTGGAACTATTGTTATTATTATTAGTTAGTTTAATATTTTTTGGTGCATTATGAACATTCACCAAGAAATTGAACCATGAGATACTGAAGGACCAAGCTGTATTTTACTTTGCAGAGGGACCATGGAATAGAAGTGTTGCAAGAAATAGGCAATATTTTGGCTAACTCTGACGTCTCACCGTTTGAGATCCTGCACAGCGGCCTAGTGGGCAAGCTCCTCATGTACCTCACGTCTAGCAGTGATAGAGACGGCGTCGGGAGAGAAGCTAGGCTCAAGAGGTTCCTGCATGTGTTCTTAAATTGTCCGGTAAGTCAAGTAAAACAATAATTCCCTGTTGGTAAAACATGCTGACTGGTTTTGCATTAAATGTTGAGCGAATTGTGTTCTTCCGTACATTGCCTGATAGATCTTAAAATGTCTAAAGGGAAAAGTTTGAATATGCAAAATTGCACAATTTGTGGTGATTTTTATAGAGTAAGAAAGAAACAAACTCCCCAACACAATAATCATCTGCCAGTTATTTGCTAGAACATCAACAAAAAATATTCCGAACTAAGTATAATTGCTATGATACTATATATCTGTACATATTTTATACCTCTCTTCAGTCCAAGGAAGTTAGAAGGGGGATATTCATAGCTGCTAGCTCACCAAGTTGTAGAATGGGTTTGCCCTTTCTTTCCAAATCTGATATTCAGTTGCTCTGCTTTTTTGGTCAATTTACCACCAAATGTGATGCAAGGAGGGCAAGTTCAGATGTTCTTTGCTTTTTAATTCAAATATTCAAAATCCAAACTTTATTATATCCCAGGCAGATACTCTTAATTGAAGTTTTCATGTTTATAGCATTTTTGTGATCATCAAATTGAAACCTAAGTGAAACAATTTTCAATAATATGGGAACTAAATTGATAAGTAAATATATTTTGTGTTTTACTATTTTCTTTGTACAGCCACCAGGTGCTCCACCAGTCAAAAACCTTGACCTGTCCGCCATTCCCCCATTCATATCACTAGTCAACAAAGTCAACGGCTGTATCAATCACTTAGAACAGTTTCCGGTCAAAGTTCATGACCTTCCCGGTGCGGGCAGCTCCAGTAGCAGGGGATCACAGGCTCTTAAGTTCTTCAACACCCACCAGTTAAAGGTAAGCAAGAGTGATTTTGAACATTGTATATTTAGGATTCAGGCTTGTGTGGAAATATGATTTGATTTCACAGTGTCTCCTTCAGTGATGACTTGTTAACTTAGAGAATAAAGGTATGATTTTGGGAACCGGTACTCTCTTCACGACAAATTGAAACCAAGGCGATACCATTATTTTAAGTGGAGGAACAAGGCTGGAGGCAGAGTTCTTCCACGCAAAAATAATGGTGTCGCCGGTTTCAATAAGTCGTAAAGAGAGTACCGGTTCCCAAAATCATACCTTTATTCTCATTCTTAAACAGCTTTAACATTTAAGGTCATCTTTAACCCAATTTCGCGATACTTTACGGCTTAAATACAACAAGAAAGGACTGCCACCACCCAGTGACAACAATCGAACAACCCGTTGAACGCAACGACCATACGCAACGAGATGCAACGTTGGCAGGCGCACGCGACCGTAGCTAAACGCGGTATGACACGAGCGCTTCAACCTAAAAATAACGTCAATACACAGCGCGTACTACCTGGGTTCAATTGTCGAATTGAATCCGGGCATCAGGCAATGAAATTGCTTACATTTTCACAGCTGTTTAAGAATGATCATTAAAACTGTGAGACACTGAACCATTTGCATTCCATAGATTCAATGAACGTGAATTTAAAAAAGTCTGAGAAACCCACAAGTCTAACTTTGTGAAATCAATTTGATATGGAATTCTACCTGTTTGGCTCTTTTCTGTCAATTATTTTCATAATCCACAGAAAATCATTTGGCCACAAAGCACCCCCAAAAAAATGGCTAAAAATGCAGTAAAAAATAAATCCCAAGTAACACAGCTTTTTTGACTTCAGAAATTTAAAAAAAAGTTTAGCTTTTTACCAAATGTTTCCTAGACAAATTACATTTTTGGCTTTAAAAATGTTCAAAGCCTTTTGACTGCACTGGAGTTTAGCTCCTTTCATGTATATGTATGTGTGTAGTAGTAAACCAAAGTTTTGTCCGCGTCAACGGGGGTGGCCAGATTCACCTCACATTCACAGCAGTACTGCTCAGTGAGGATTTATTGGAGCAAAAGATAATTGACCAGATGCCCTTCCTGATATCAATGTGCTGGATGGCCGCCGTTGGCTCTCCAAAACCGATGCCCTTGTAGGTAGATCATCATATAGTTCTACCAGGGTATGTGCATTTTAAAATTAAAGTAAAAATGTTAGAGACTTATTCATGTTTCAACACACTTTGATGGATTTAATGGGACTTGAACATTGTGATTTGGGTTCCGTAACTCAATATACTTTACTAATCGCGACTTTCATTGATATCATATTTTACACAACCGTGTAAATCCTACAGTGGGGTTAAAAATTGCTTTGACAGGAGATTCACACACCTCGTGTAAACACAAGAAGTTACGCAGAGGTTTGGTGCATTCTTCGACCAATCATGCTTCGTGAAACGAGGTGTGATGTTCCTCCTGGCTCACGCAGTCCACGCTTGTGTGTGTTTGATTCTGTCCAACAAATTATTAATCAGATTGTAGTTCTGCTTGTTTTCCTTTAAATAGAGCAGAACTTTTGCACCAGAAAATCTGAACCAGGTAAAGTACAATTTTACAAGGCACATTGGTGTTCATGTAAAATACAGCTCTTACCAAGATTGTTGAATTCCTTATTCTAAAAACTCACCCAAAATTCATAACACTTTGTCATTACTTAAAGAATGTTATATGCCAATATGTTTTGTGACCTCTCCAGTGCCAACTTCAGAGACATCCAGGCTGTACTAATCTGAGACAGTGGCGTGGTGGGCCAGTGAAGATTGACCCACTAGCTCTAGTACAGGCCATTGAGAGATACCTTGTGGTTAGAGGCTATGGTAGGATACGACAGGAAGACGAGGACAGTGAGGAAGATGCATCTGATGATGACATTGATGAGACTCTGGTGAGTAGCAGTAATTGTGGGAGTAATTGGACAGTGGCTTAGCTAGGGGATGTGGCGCCTGGGGCAAGATGCAGGGGTGTGATTTTTCCGGATTTCCAGATTTTTTGTGTTGCCACCGGATTTTTTAGAGTTCTAGAATCCCTGGAGGGAAAAATAAAAATCTCAAATGACTGGTGAAAAAAATACAAATGTTGAACTACTGTAATTGGAAACTATCATTTTGATGGCTAGTCTCAACGTCAAACTTAATTTGAGGGTGTTAAAAACAAACTTCTCAACCAAAGTGAGTGGGTGATCGTAGCGTGCCCGTTGGACCAGCCACTAGCTTGGAAACGAGACTAATTGATGGCTTGAAAGGTCAT
>JAMKCH010006509.1:0-32960 GCA_023653785.1 Ophioderma brevispina | reverse complement strand
TCATTGGTAAAATGAATAGGTAGATAGAATTTATTTTTTCTTATTTGATATGACAAACTATAGTGTGAACCAAGACAACAACTATTTAGTCCCTTTGTCTTTAATACACTATATTTTAATTTGTCACAAATTAAAAGAACATAATTTAAAAAGTCTAAGGGCCCGATCAAGTTTTTGTGACAAATACTATAATGAGTATTCAATATTTGTTCTATAAAATTTCAACAACAAATATGTTTCTTTGATGTTTGCTGATGAAAAGGTATTTGGGCAAAAGTATTGTTCAGCAAATATCTCCCACAACTAGAGTCCTAAGAAGATGAAAATGACTTGAAACATATAACCCCTGCTAGTTGACACCATAAAAGTTAAAATGAACCAAAGTATGTTCAAGTGAAAACCAACTTGTATACTACTATAGAGCTAGCCACTGAATGTCCAATCAAGGAACAACCCCACTGTGAATTGAGAATGCTAATTGAAGTGATACATAACTGTCCTAGCTAGATTGACTGGCAGTGGTATCAGACTTGGCTGCAAATGCCTGCCTCTCTATTCCTCATTGCATAATGCATGGCTTTCAACTTTCACACAGCATGCGGCTGGCTACATTGTAGGACAAACAGACAATGCAGCATAATCTTTAACCTCCAACACAATTCAGCCAAAAACATAAAAGGCTGAACAAAATGCCGTAAAACGCAACATCCTGCTCAGAATTTTTCAAATCCACTACAAACTTTTCAAATAAATGTCATTACTTGCATCCCTGCAAGTTTCCAAAGAATTGGACAAGACGTGGAGAGACTAGTTCCTGAGAGCACATGGGGTTTCCTACTCTAATTTGCTACGTGCTTGACAATAGCCTATATTATAGCTAAAAAACAAACACAAACAAACAAAACAGTCTATAAAGTGATATTTTGGTACTAATCACATGATTTGACAGAGAGGAGTCACCTTATTAAATTCTTGTTTAATTGTAAATCTCCTGAAAGTAAAAGAAGAGTTTCAGTATTTTCCCTCATTAAATGGAAGTATGTGCAGCACCCTTTGATGTGATCAACTAACCACCGTTTTTCCAGAACCTAACATTCAGCCCTGTCCATGTCTTATCACCAAATGGTAATAATTGCCACAGACCTATTCTTCCCAGATGGGAAGTCTAGTTATGGTTCAATTGAACATCTTCATTTCAGCTTGGTAGCATTGATGTGCCCTAAAACCCGACTATTTGAAAGTCTTGGCAGTTACATGCTCAAGTATTCAGACTTGGTAGTACTTGAGTACTTCATACTCGTACTCATGAAATAGTCACACCTAGGCACAAAAAGTATCTCGAATGTTTATCGATCCGTATGTGTCAAAGTAGACCTTTGAATGTTTCCATAATATACATTTTATTATCTAGGCCTTGCTCTTTCATTAATACCTGGCTTGTAAAAAAGCGTGCCGAAATAGCCGAGCGAGATAGAACGCCCCGAAGACGCAAACCCCCAAAACCAAAGTTGCAGTTATTGGGATTTTCAATGGGCATTGCAGGGTATTGGGACACGAACACTTGGACCATAATATATTGCAAGTAGGCTTTCTCGCTCATTCAGTCGGAAAAAGGCGAAAACCTCTGTGTAAAATCAATACACTTGTATTATTGCGTGTACCACACGTGACCATTGAAAAATCCCAAAATTTTGAAAAATTTCATAATATAAAGCTATAACAAAGAAAAGAAAGAAATCAAAATTAAATATGACTTTGTTTTTCTTTCAATCACAGGTATAGTTACCAGGCCAGTACCAAGCAGTGGGTTAACCAGAGGGGGGGGGCAGCTTGCCCCCGTGGGGTCCCATCGTGCCCCCCCTGAAAAATTAGGGATTTATTTACATAGGCCATTACACCTATACTAACAAATTTTTAAATATATTTGCCCCCCTGGAAAATCATGTGCCCCCTTTGCCCCCTGAAAAAAAAAGCTGGTTACGCCACTTACCAATGCAACCGTGTTACAAATCTCAAAAATTTGTAAAATTTGGGGGCGCTCTTCAAAAAAATGTTGCTAATATTGCTTTAACCCAAAACTAGTAAAAAATAAACTTCGTTTTTACGAATATATAAGGTTTACTGAGAGAAGTACCCCCAAAATAGTGTTAGCAATCGTTTACTATTTTTTTCGTTCAGACAACTCAATGAGTATGCCCAACGATTAAAATTAACTCATAGGCTTTTTTAACAATAATTTAAGTTGGTTAAGCGTGACTTACAAACCATCAATTAGTAAAACTATGAACATCGTTTAACAAGGTTTATAGTAAAAACTGGTTGATGTTTCCTCTGCGTGGTGGTGCTAGTAATACAGAGGTTGCCGTATTTTACAGGTGGGTTAACGGACGCTGCTCATTTCATAGTCCACGTTCCGAGGACTATGAAAGAGGGGCAAATAATAATAGAGTTATGTGTTCTGATTTAATACTTGCATACACCTAGAATGCCTAAGAGGTAAAACCGTATTGTTTCCTAATAAACGCCCCGGGGGCGGTGCATTTTTCAAAAAGTGAGGGCGTTATTCAATCAAAAATGGAAGTCAAAAATCCGCAAAAATCACTTACACATGCTTATTTTCGCTGATTACCAAGAATACCAACCAACGAGCAGGCGGGCGCTGTTTTCACCAACTACCGAGGTCAAAGATCCATTACTAATTACACTATTACACCTGTGCCCAACAACGTTATGATTATACATATTACGACAGTCACGGCCATTAAATCATGTAAGGTAAGCTTAACTATTTTCTTGAATCGTTTTTATCAAAAATCGTCGGGGCATTTATTAGAGCCGGGGCGTTTATTAGGAAAAACTCGGTGGTGGGATAATTATAAAAAAATCTTGGACAGTCTCGAAGCCATTTGTGCCATAATATTTTGTTACATCATTTAGCGGCTTAGTTGTAGACACTCTGGTAAATTATTGACAAGTAACCCTTAAAGGCACTCTCAATGATTGGAAAATCAGATAATCGAAAAATATCATCAAAAATCAGATTTTGCAGTTTTGTAACAAGTACAGGTTATGCTAAATACCCTGCGAATTGATAGGACCCGATAAGGCAACCTAATAAGGACAAAATCAGAAATTTCGTTCATTACTGTCCGTAACGGACACTTACTTGCACCAGATAATTGAACACTGCCTTTCTTCAATTTCTGTCAACGTCTGCAGTTGGGAAAAAGTAACTTCTGCGAATTCTACAGAATTACCCTGTACTTTTACGCTAATTTTTACTCTGTCGGATAGTATATCAAATATGCATCTTTAAAACAATCTAAAATTGGATTGATAACATTTACAGGGTGACTAGTCAAAAAGATTTACACGCGATTTCAGAAAAAAATATTAAAAATATTAAAAAAAAAAAAACAAAGTTCAGAAGTTGTTTTTAAAGGGAAAAATAGCTATTATATCCTCTGTCATTGGTAAAAAATTCAAGTTTACCTTTTCCACTAGTTGCAGATTGTAAATTAACGGAAAGCTGCCCAAAACCATATGACCACGGTTTGTACAATTTCACATCCACAGCAGAAAAGCCATGAGTTACGGTCATCTAAATGCTCAATAACTTTTGTATTGTTCTAAAGTAACTTTATTTAATAAATGAAATCCATAACAACTGTTGTTGATAATATTTCTTAACAATAGTCCATAAAAGTAGCGTTACAGGAGCAGGGGAAGGGCACGCATTGTCCCCTCCCCATTACCAAGGAAAATAAGCTTAAGCTAGCGGGTTTTTAAAGCAGGAAAGTGGGAAAGGACACGCAGAAGGGAAGGAGAGGAAAGAGAGGAAGGAACAGAGGAACGGGCTTTGAAGATGCAATTGTGCAATTCAAATGTTGATTCCCCAAGGAGCCCCCCCCCCCCCCCCATCAGGTTATGGAGGCGGTGGTGGAAATGTGGGTCAACTGGCCTGTATGTATTGCACAGGATTGCATACATCTTGCCTTCACTTTCCGCGAAAAGATCTGTTGGCACAATTTGAACATTTTATTGAAGTAATGCTTCAAAATAAGGGTGTAAGATTCCATAATGTGTTATTGATTTCTCAGAATATTGAAACTAGTTTTATTACATTTTTCCATGGTGAAGGTTTACAAAGGTGTATCAAGCAAAGAAATGCCATATGTACTTGTGTAGACTCAAATCCAAAGAAGTCGCTTAGAGCCCAACTTCCAACACGATGATTTCCGTGGCCGAGTGAAAAAGGTACCTTATCTTTAAGTTGCATACTATCGCAAGCAAAGTTCAAAAATCAAAATTCAAAATTTCTCTATAAGGTGAAATAACCTAGTTTTATATGTGGTAGTCGGTATCTGTTTGGTAGATTTTTTCACTGCTTTAGAAAAATTCAAACAAAACGAGTTTTGTAAATCTTTTTGAACTCACCCGGTTATTATTTGGCTTAGTACTGGGGATATATAGTTCATTCTCCACCAATTAAAGAACTACGTCAAGCGGTTGATATGGTTGAAAAAGAATGTGTTAGATCAGGGGTCCACTCAGGCATTGACATAATATGCACACAGATTTACGACTTGCGTTTTATGAAACGTCCATGAAAGAAAATGATATTTTAGCAATAAGAGCATGTGCCTGTTGGAGGCTTTTAGATGGTCACAATCTTGGGGTTAGCCTAGTAGAGGAAGAAGAAGGCATCGCCATCCCTTTTAAGGGATTGTTGGCCAGATTTAAGTCTTACCTTGGTGTAAGATTATTCATGAGTTACACTAGAAGTAAAGACTCTTTACGGACAAAAGCTGTACAATCCTTGTTATTTTTTGATCCGCTTATAGAAGATTTAATGGTAGGCTAATTTCATGAGGTCGTACATAGAGGATGAAACGACATTACAGGGGGTAGTTTGGTGTAGTTTAGTTGTCACTTTTAGTGATTGCGAATTTGCAACGGGACTAAATGTGCAATCTGGAGATCCTGTACCGATGTAAGAATTTCAATCCCAATAACTTTTTGTTTTGTTTTGTTTTAGATGTACCCGATACAGACGTAGCTACCATCTTAAAACCAAAACTGAACATTCCCCCAAAACAAGAGAATGGCGGAAGAATAAGTGGATTTTTTTTTTTTGTGGGGCGGCTATCAGGTCATTCGCATACCTAAAACCCGTGACATTTGGGAGTGTTTCAGCTGGGTGCAGGCAGACGACGTGTTGGACATATCTTATCATCCATATTCGAGGCCCTTCTTGATCTCATCCAAGAACTTGCTCTGGAGGATCCACCAGCACCTAAACTATGCTCTAAAACGTACAAGTTTTTCTTTAAAAGTAAAAAGAAGCCCCCGGGTGGCTGACAAGAAGGGGATGCCTACAATCATCGAAAAAAATATTTGGAAACACTTGATGCAATATATTGGAATCCATTGCCATGTTCACAAATTCGATCTCATTTGTGGTAGTCAATGGTTCTTTAGAAAGCAGAGTTCTTCCCTTTACCAAATTCTTCACATATCCCCATCATTCAATGTTGGGGGCCTGGCGAAGCTGTGACACAAGGACTCGGATCAACATTGAATTGGGGGAGAGGGGTCACCTTTTCCCTAAATCGTCAAAGTGTTCAAACATTTTTTAGAGGATTGGTAGATACAAATGCAATTTGATTCATAACATAGATCAGGGTTTAATTAACCAGGACCATTCTGACCATATATCAGGTTAACAGAGGATGTAGTTGTGATTTACAATTTGAAAATTGGCGAAGATGTCAAATGCCCGGGGGGGGGGGGGTAATCAGTGGAAAAGGGTAGGTAATAGTGCCGCTGATATGGGTCACATTTTCACGCAGTACATAAAAAGGGTGTTTTTCCACAGGGTACTCTAAGATGGGTCACTTTTTGAGGTAATTGCTACTATATTAATGGTTATTTTTCAATTTTTGGTCGCATTTTACTATTGCAAATGGGCGATTTTTCAGATTTGCGCTAAAATTCAAATGAAAGATTAGGATTTTTGGAAAAAAGTTATGGAAAATGACCGATTTGCTAAGATTACTATACGAGTGCATCAATGATGCAGTAACAATCAATTGGGATGGTTAGGGAATGCATAGTTGTGGCAGGTCAGGTAGGGTCAGGACAGGTCAATTGACATATAGCACATGGGTCTTGGCCAGTAGTTATCTTGAGTAAGTTTGGGTGGCTATTCAACTTAACTTGGAAAGAAATGTTTTGATATGTTGGGGTCAAAGGTCAAGCAGGGTCATTGGAGGTCCAAAAGCGGAATATGGCCATAAGAGGGCATTCTGTGCTTACCTAAGAGTTCTGGACCGGTGCGTTTCTTAATATTATTTTACTAGGCCGTCCTTGGATTTGGCTATCACCTGTGTTTGCATCACCTGATTAATGACCCTCGGGTTTTGCGGTTCATTTGACCTTGAACGACCCCTGCTGTCCTTGTCATGAGTTATTAAAATTTTTCTCTCAACAATCACCCCACCCACCAAGTTTCGCCTGGATACTTTAAAGTTTACCCAATTGAGCCGCCTTTGACCTGAAGACCCTGAATGACCGGACCACAAAAGTTCGTACGGCGACACTCTACCAAAATACCAAACACTATTCCATACGTTCAAAAGCAGGACCAACCAAGATACCCGAGAACGACCCCTGGAGACCTTGAATCCAAAATGCCCCCTCGAAAATGAGACCACCCAAAACTCGTACGCGAAACTCTACCACCACACCAAAAAAACTCGATTTCCAATAGATAAAAGCACAGCTAAGTTACCGAAAAACGACCCCTGAATGACCTTTGACCCCAAAATGAACACCTCGAACACGTGACCACAAACTCGTACGGCGAAACTACCACCATCCCAAACTCTTATCCATATATAAAAGCACAGCCAAGTTATCTGATAACGAAAACTGGGGGGGGATGATCCTGTGACCCCAAAATGACCCCCTCGATAAATGGTTACCACAAAACTGTAGGTGAAATTCTACCACCATACTAAATCATATCCAGACGTCAAAGCATGGCCAAGTTATTCCAATAAGACCCCTGAAGCACCTTTGCAGAGCTGCAACATTGAGGATTTTGGAATCAGGGAGATGTGATTGGAATCAGGGAGATTTGATCTTTTGGTAGATCCGGGAGATTTGGTATTAGAAGCAGGGAGATTTTTTTTTGTAATTTAGTGAGCATTTAAGTTTAACACCTAGGTCTCAAGATGGATACAGCCAATGGATTCTGTCTTAACAACTCACTTGAAAAGCTTCCAATTTAAGGAACTGTCAATCAGGAAACTTTAGTCATTTGGATTTTTTCAAAGAAGACATGAAAGGTTGAAGTAAAATGTCAACTTGAAAAGTTTGTAAATTGAAAACGGAGCACCTACCATAGTTATGAACTCCATCATGAGATAGAGCTCTTTAAATTTAAAGCTTCCCAAAATATGACAGGGCTCCGCCGTCTGACAGCCCCCCATTTAAGGAACTGTTCAGTGGGAACAAAGTCCACAACCCGGAACTAAAATTAATTATAACTTACACTTCTTTAACAGCCATAGCCTTAGTCAGTTAAAATGGATAAAAAATATGACAAATATTGCTGTACTGGGTCATCCGAAAAGTCGGGGAGGAAAAACGATGAGAAATAGGATGGGAGTTACCGTTAATTTCCTATCCGTTTACACTCACGGCCTCAACAAGTTTACGACTGCCGAATTTGGCGCTTCCCGGACATGCAATTCTTGCACCAGAAAATCGTTCGTATGGGTACACGGTTTGCTTTCGATCATAAATATAATCTGAACCATTAAAATGTTGTTTTACCTAACTATGGTACTGTTTTAATCCAAAATAAAGCAGTTGAATATCGCAAAGATCCCAAATGACGATTCACTGCGGGAGCTGCCATTTACCTTTTGTAGATCCGGGTAATATTGATCCCTCTGTAATTGAAGCACGCATAATTGGGGCCCGTGTTATGCAGTGTATTATGCAGAGTCGCTTCAATCACGTACAAGAACTTGGTAACGGGGGATTTCCCAGTTTCCGTAAAAATCGGAAAACCATTTTTTTCTAGGAGAATCATGAAACTGTGTTAACTTTACTTTTCAATGACGGCGGGTAATTTTGGTGAAAATTTACTTCAGCAATTAAAATAATATTGAAATAAAAGTAGTAGGTTGCTGACGTTGGTAAAGTGTAGTGAAATTTTTAAAACGGTTGACCCTTCCGTTCGTGTAAAGTTTTTAAAAGGTAACCAGCACTAGTCAGAAACCATTTGAACAGACTTTGTAGACGTTAATAATCTTGGTCTTTAATTAATTTCACTTTGAAAGGACGATGATCTTTTTGCATAACAATGTTGTACTTATGTCTAATTGTTATACGTTTGATGTCAAAACAACACCATTTTCCATGACCCATGAATGACCTTTGCCCAAAGGACCCGTCCAAATCGTGACAACAAACCTCATACGTTGGAGCTCTACCACCCACACAAACTTCATATATCGAGTTTTAAAGGACGGCGCAACGCATAGTAGGACAAACACACAAAGTTGATTGTTTTTAGTAATATAGATTTTGACCATATGGGGTCAAAGGGACACATAGGGACACTAGAGGTAAAAAGGGGCACATGGGTCACCAAGGTCATTCTGCGCATAACAGTAAATTTCTGGACCAGTGGCTTCCTTAGTTGTCATAGCATTTGAGGTAGTTGCAGAAGTGTTTATAATTATTGACAAAATGGGTCAAAGGCCATTACAGGGTTCATTAGCGGCCCACTCTAATGTATACCTCAATATGAGACTTGGTGTCCGTGATTCTTTTGACTATACGAGTGAAGGTAATCGGCAAATGTACCCTAAACAGTTAACATTCACACTCCAGGTTCCCAAGGCAATGCCTTACAATGCTTTGTATTGCAGCAAGCTCGATAAACAATCGTATAGAGTCTCTTTTACAGCAATACAGTGACGCTTGGTTAAAACACATTAATAGGATATCAGCGGTAATGGCATTTACTGGTGCAGAGAAAAGAAAATTGTCGGGTTTACGGGTTTTCAAAAAAATGTCTCTACCGGGTATTATTGTTCGTATGTTACAGGCCACTTTGAAGGAATATCCTCGATCAAAAATAGAGGATACTACTGACAAATTTCCCGGATTCTTGTTGAACGATTTTTAGGATTCCTAGTCAAAATGTAAGGAATTTCTGGCAGGAATTTCTGGTGTTCCAAAGATTTCCGATTAGTATTGAATGCATACCGCCCACATTATTTCAAATTCCGCTTTTCAACGAAGCGGGATATTAAAAGGTAAACAGTCGAATGTTAGGCCAATCATTTAGCGGAGCACCGGCGACACAAGTAATATCTAAAACCCGGCAAAAGTAAGGCAAGTGTTTGTTTGTCGTCTAACTGCAATAGATATATTATCGCAGGGTTAAGGGTTTTAAAAATATTCGAAGTATGTCCACTGCTGTCGACAATTGATACCTCTTTGTTTATCATATTTATAATCGAAAATTTATATCTATAAAAATGTATATATTAAAGTGTCTTCAATTTCAAGGACCACTTATAAATTCAGGGGGACCTGGCTTTCAACCGTTCCAAGGTGCCTTCAAACGGTCAACGGGGTGGAACATCGTTTAGAGGAACAGCAGCGGGGTGGTATATGAATTCTCGCAAGCAATGTCCTATCATGTCGAAGACAGCCAACAAGAACTTAATAATGATAACCAGAGAAGGTTTCTCAGCGTGCACCAAAATGATTTTATCAAACACTCCAAAATATAACCAATAGACATAAACTAAAAATTCTACACGTTGCCGTCGAAACCAACATAACCCAAATTTTTCATCATCCTAACCGTAAACATTATGCATAGTCAGTATAACAAAATGCCATAATGGAAAAAAGCTTGCCTTCAAACAAAGGGCGATACCACGGACAAATTTGCTAAGGTTCGTTTTTGATATTTTGCAGTTCTAAAGTAGGGAAATGTGGGTCTCTCTACGTACTTATGCGGAATATTCTTTGAGACTTGGTTGCAAAACGCCCCGAGTTATCAGGTTGGCCCGATTGAAAATCACGTTGATTTAAATCAGTGATTTAAATCGCGATTTAATCAAATGATTTTTGTGGTTAAAATCACTGATTTAAATCACTTTTTTGTAAAACCAATAATTGACAACATAATTTGTTAAGACAATTTTAATTACTTAAATCAAACCTACTTTTCCAAAATAAAAATTTAAACCACTTTTAAAGCATTCAGATACCCTCTACATGAATTAGCAATGACACAATTTATGTTTAAAATAATCATGATGAAACCTTTGATGTTGTGATCTAAATTAAAGTTTCTTTAGTTTTCTTTTTGTAATCGAATTCAAAGTCTTGCAGCTACTAGGAAACATATTTACAGTATGACAGTGACCATATTGACCAATAAATGTCCAGCATTTCCAGTAGCGCTCACTAGGATGGACCGTTTTTAAAGTTAATCTTGAGAACAAAAATTCCTAAATAGAAATTACTGCACATAATCATGTGAAAGCCAACAGCCAGTGAGTAACAATTTAATCATCCCCATTTAACTTAGTCAAGCACTGTTTTTGAATATCACTCACTTTATTGGCAAAAAGGAAGGTTCCGGATGGAGCCTAATTAGGGACTACTTTATACAAGTTAAATAAGTGTGGAGTGCTAATTAGGTCAAATTAGTATTGAAGAACCAGAGTGCAAACAAAAAAATGTTAAAAATAATAGATATATAAAAATGTTGTAAGCCTATAGGTACAGTAGTTCAGTCACTTCTTGACTGTTGCAAGCTTTCTCTTAGTGAGAGTCTGATATTTGTCTGAGACAAAATAAATATTTTGATTGGGCATAATTCCCAAAATCTGTCACGACCATATTCAGGCGAGGTGTCATGTTAATTTGTTAGGACTAGTGTCATTAGGGAAAGTATATATAATGATTCGGGTTAGTTTTCCATGTTTGAAAGAATTCTGATAATTCCATTATATGAAAATTAACAAAAATAAAAAAAAATCCGATTTAAATCAAAAAAAATCTGATTTAAATTAAAATAAAAATCCGATGTTTTGTTTTTAAAAATTTTTTTAAAAAAATCAAAAAAATCGCCAACCCTTGCGAGTTATAACATAACTCAAGTTCTGATCTCAAGTAAAAAAACCTTCTTTTGTGTCATCTCTATTATAGTCGGGCAAACTTCATCCAGGGAAAAATTTGGTTACACAAATTACTCAAGTCAAATGAAATCGCAATTGTGTTGACCTAAGTACTGGTAAGCCTGGTTAGATATGGAACATGATCACCATCATTTTCGCCTGAAGAACCCCCCTAGAACCGGTTAATAGGGGCCAAGATAAACCAATAGCATTCATTAAGAAAGACGACAAGCGCGGGATCAAATGATGTCCAACTTGACAAAAAGATACAAAAGTTACCCAAAAACTGACTACCGTCACTGAAATTAAAAAAATCAAGCCCAACACGAGATTCCCCGTGTGTCTGACTCCCACTAAGCAGCTTTTTGTCAGAAATGAAAATAAAACGATCTACGTGGAAAAACACAGTTGAGTTAACTACTACGTCACCCCCCCACGCCGGACTAGTAGAGAAATAAGAAGCTGACATTTTAAAACACCGCCCTCTCGATAGCAAAACCATAATTCATGGAATTGATGGTTTAAAAAATATGCGAAATTGGCAAACACTTATAGTAATGGTCTCAAAATTTCGGAAACAACTAAATGGGGTCATGGTTTTGTATAATTTGTCACTATAAACATGGGTAGATTTTTAAACCCGGTGGACGCACACCCGTAACCCAATTTTGGGGCGAGTACCCCCCCCCACCACCACCACAACCCCCAGGAAAGCAGCCATGGATGACCATAGCAGAGCAAGACGCGATGGGCAGATGCAGAGAATAGAGAGGATGAATATTTTATATTTGTTACTTTGCATTTGTGACCCAAGACCATCTGGAGCATGTTTTGAACTTCTTTCACGGTGTTTACAGATGCTGAAATTGGTGGAACAAGTACCTTTTACATTTTTCTAGGTTAAATTTTAAAAACAATAATGTTGTTTAAGTAATGAAATCAATACTACTTGTAGACTTGAACCAAGTCTATGCATTTGCAATGAAATATGCAAAAAAAAAAAAAAGAAGAAAGTTTTTTTTTAAAAAAAAAATGTTTAATTTAGGAAAATACATTGAGCATCAAACTGTGGTGTATGGCATTTTTATAGGGATTTTTAAAATTAAAATATACGATTATATCCTCATCCAATGGCAGCCAAAAACATTTCAATTGTGTGAAAAAAAATCATTATGACTTCAGGGTCCATGGCCCGATCGTAATAGCCCGTACCCCGGGACCCCCTAATTTTACCGAAGTGGTCCAAATTTTGTATCAGAAGAAAAGAAAGCTACTCATTTTTCTCATTTACCCTGTGAAATCTTAGGGCTAAAGGGATGTTTAGTATGGAATTTATGAGCGGAAATGTGAGCCCATTTTGGTCGACCCATTTTAATTTTACACAGCACTCTATGGGCTTCTTAGAAAATCACGTTTTTAAAGTCTCACATGTGAAAACGGATTGAAATATCGGCACGAAAATATACAGATGGAGTTCTTGGGGTGAAGTCCTTTCTGTCAAGATGAAAAATCATCTACTTAAAATCGGGCCATCCCCCTGTCATTATGAACAGGCTACGCACATTTGGAATTTGGAAATCTATCAAGGATTGTGTACAGAGGCATACTCAATACCGCTTTGTACAAGTAAGGAGAAGGAGACATCAAAACTGTATAACATTTGGAAATTAATGACGATAGCACATCAGATACATCTGAGCCATATAGTATTAGTTCATGCTGTAAAAGAACCATCCGACGAATAAATTAAACACGTCCAGAGCGCTTTTGATGTGTTCAAATGCGAACAGATTTTGAACACCTGCAGAACACCTTTCATGTGTTGAACTAGAAACACATTGATGTGTTCTAATGTACAGATTTTGAATGCTGGACACATTTTTGTGTTCGTGTAGATGTCTGAGCTTAGAACAAATGTACACAACACATGCACACATGCAAAATCTGTCATTGAATCCATCAAATGATAGAACACTCGAGAACATTACAATGACTAAACATAACAATAATTATTGGCGTCATTCAGATTTTGAATCCAAAACGTGCCAGTTGAGCTATAAGTTACAATGATGGTTTGTGGTTTAAAAAATAAAGCAATAAGAGATCCCACACAAACAGATTGCACATAAAAATGGAAAAAAATCTGATTTTTATCACTGATGCAAAGCTTTCTATTAAAAAAAAATCCCATGTGAAAGGGCTAAGCTGAGATTAATTCCCTGTACAAAAAAATTGTGAAATTTTAATTTTTTTATTGGAGCAAAATCGGTGAGATTCATACAATAAGGAGTGGTCTGGATTCTGTAATAAAAACCCAAAAGGACCCACATGGTTTTCCTCCCAAACAGCATAACATTAACAAGGGCTGAGAATATCTGAATAGACCACAATGCCACCAAATTTGTTGTTACATTCCTCAAAAATACAGCAAGTAACTGCACGATCTCCCTGGCAAGATGGGAGTATACACAAGTTGGTTAGTTGACACAGTTGTCAGTTGCAGGGCATCAAAATTCAATAAATTGTTCTCATGATAATAAATCTAGAAATGCCAGCAGTTTCGAAAAAAATGAAAGCCTAACCAAAGGGGAAAATGACCGCAGATGCCCGTTGACCTTGGTAGTGAACTTTGACCTTGGTATGTGACATTTGACCTCAACAACATTGTAGGGAACACTATTGCACCTTCGACCCAAGTTAGGTTGTAATCGGACTTCAACTATTTCAAAGACGACCAGGCAAAAACAAAAAACCAAACTGGAACATGATCTCAGATGACCGTTGACCTTTGCGTCCAAAGAACCTTTGAATCATCCACATATGAAGGAAATCCCTATTGCACCTTATCCACAAGTCTGGTTTAAATCGGACAAACTTTTCGAAGGAGCGCGTAAAAACGAAAACCTAACCAGGAGAGGAACACACATACATACAATGCGCACCATCGCATATCCCCCTAGCTTTCAAGCCAGGCGATTAAAAAGACGATTACATTTGTAATACACTGGCCCGACATTGCAGATCATTTCAATCCTTGCAACCTTACGAAAGGTTAATTGTAGCAAGCTGGCATTTCAGCAGACCTTCACCTTGATAAATTCTTATTTAAAGCAAGTGCAGATTCCATATAGGAGACAGGGTGGATCTAGAATTAATGATTTTAATTAATGACCAAATGATGGTACGGTGATGGCATGATGATGACTATGTGAATGAAGAAGAGAAGGTGAGAATGAACATGGATGTGTTGATGAAGATTCCACAAGAAAAGGTAGGACACATGAAGGAAAAAACTGCTGCAGCATTCTTTTGCACATGAGAGGATCAGCAAATATAACCTTAACAGCAATGTACTACATGGGCCCATAAGACAGTGTGCTGAAAATACATGTGGTATACCAACATTTGGAGACATTTTTTGCCTCATAAAATCAAAAAGAAGAAAAACATTCCTGGGCCTAAAAAATTTCCCCACTGGGGTGATGAGAAAAATATCATCTTCCTTATGATATCAAAAAATCTCCAGTTTCGATATTGAGTAAAGTGGGGAAACAGGTCTCGATCAGGGTTAACCACTTTAAGCAGTGCGAAGCCATCAAGAAATTTGTGTGTAGGTACGCCATCCGGAATTAGAGTCACCGGTATAAACTCATTGGCTTAACTAATAAAGTTAGGTTAATGATTGCCCCGTTTTAATTGACTTGCATTGAAGAGAGAGTGTGGAGCATAGGCCAACAGAAAGGAACAATGTATTCCAACCTTACTTGCTTGTCTAGTAGTGCGGTGTAGCCCAGGGAACATTTCATAGTTGTAGACAATTAACCACAAAGGTTTGAAAGGATTGCCTTGAATCCTGACAGATTGTAAAAAAAAAATCACTTTCTTTCAGATATGACAAACAGTACTAGGCAGTCAGAAAGGCAATGATTGCATACAGCTCTGTTGTTGCCTGAATCAGATTATAAGTGTTGGCTGAGGGGAATGAGTGGTCCATCCTACATAATGGCCAAGTTTGGTGACAGGACAATCAACGATGAACAATCAAGTACACCGGACTATTGATGTAATTATCACGAGATGCTGATTGCCATCGGTACCACAGAGAGGTCCGGTCCCAAACTTAGCGGAAATCCTAATGTATACTAATTTATGCCAATGTCGTACATTGACCTCCATATATGCACAACACACACATGACAGAACAGGATATGTTAGATAAGAGGCAGTGCCTGTCGATGGCTTTTTAGATATTGGTCACAATCTTGGGTTAGCCTCATAGAGGAAGCAGAAGGCATCGCCATCCTTTTAAAAAAGGGACTTAAAAATCAAACTATGTTGTCGAGGCCGCTTGTTATTTCCAGGATGCACCTAGAAAATAAAGATGAAGAAAACAACCATGGTATGGTGTATATTGATATTTGGTACTGTATTGGATATATACCTTATTTTTTTTAAAGATAGACAGCAGCATGTCAGAGAGTTTTTGTAACATTCTGACAGATGTTGAGGCCATTGGGAAAATTTAGGGAGCAGCTGTAGAGGATGGCAGTTGGAACCATTGTATTGACTTTGCCTGCATAATTGGGCACACCACAGGCGGAACAAACACGGTTTGAAGTGTGTTTTGGGGAGGAAATGAATCGTGCAAGTACAGCACATAAGGTTGTCCCCCCCATCCAAAAAAACTTGTGCAAATATACTTCAATTTCTCAAAAACTACTTGTAGTATTTCATTTCAAGGGGTATAATTACTTGCGGTCTGAATATAATCAGTGCAAATGCTGTTGCCATCATGCCCATTGCAATAAACATATTGGAAGCTGCCTTGAAAAGGGAGCTTTGCAAAAAAGCGGTTTAAAAACCCGCAGGTTTGCACAACAGTCTATGAGAATGAAAATGCACCAAAATAGCAGTTGTCTAAAAACAAATTATGTTCAGTACAAATTATCTTGTGTTATCTCATGCAACAACCTTTTAAAATACATTACAACGGATAAACCAAAATTAAACAAGGGTCTCTAGTCTATCTTTTAATTCTAATGCTGGTTGATTATTGATGCAGTTGATTTTTGCAGGTACCAATTATGAGTTGTCTTATTTTTTTTCAGGCGTCACAAAGATAACATCATCATTGACAACCATAAGCAGCAAACTACCCTCCGGACACTACATAACTATTCATTCTACATAGATACGCATGAAATGGGCCAAGTGGTTATCAGACTAGGCTGGCAATTCCATGCCTCTCTATGTGCTAGCATTGGATTAAGCATGGCTTTCAGCTTTCAACAGCATGATCTACATGTAGGACAACAGACAATTCAGAATAAGCGTGGCCTACCAACCACAATCATGCCCAAAAACACAAAAGACGACAAAATGCCCCCAAACGCACATTGCTAGAAGTTTCAAACTCCACAACATAACTTTTCAAAGGGAATATATTACTTGCATACCTGCAATGTTTCAAAAGAATTGGACAAGCCATGAGATGGGACTATTTGGTTTATGAGAGAACATGGGTTTCCTACTCTAATTTGATACGTGATGACAATAGCCATATAAGGCTAAAACCATTACCTTGGAACAGCTCGAGCTACGAAATACAAAAATTAGAAAATTGAACAATTTTTGTATGAAAGGAAACATTTCTCAGTTAATCCTTTCAGCTTGGGATATTTTGATGGAAAGCTTAGGACATTTGTAAATAGTTTTATTGTGAAATCTCTGTTGCCACTTTAACATGATTTTTAACGTGTTGCCCTTTTCCGTATTATACATTATTCTCTTCATTTCTTTTTTAATATAGATCTTGTCAGAGGTCTCACGTTTCACTGAGTACGAAGCCATTGAATATACAAAAACGTACCTTGAGCGACATGTTCTACTTAAACCACATGGATGAAATATTTTGCGGCTACTTGAAAGAACTGGCCAAGACGTGCTTCCTTCCAGCGCTGTTGGTACGTTCTCCACATTTGCTCGAACATACTTACCTGAAAACCAAACTGAAGTCCTTGATCTCGCATTACAATAGCTAGTGGCTGCGATCACACCCATCAATTAATGTGCACATGTTAGGTGTGTTCAAAGAACATGGAATTTGGGTGCTTCCACTATACGCATACGAGAACATGTACACCTTAATTAGCACGCATCAGACAATAGAGTGCTTACGACAACGATCGGGACAACCACCTTTAAATTATTAGCGCCATCAAAGAGCGGACATTTCTAGCTTTTGGCAATAGACTATATGTCAAAAAGACAGAAGTATGGACCAGATTTAAAGATCTTCGTAAAGCATTATATCATGAGTAGTTTTCTCTATGATAACGTGGTAGTAATGGCCTCTGTACGGACAAGGAGAGACTTGCTAAAAGCTGGAAAGAAAATGACGACTCCTCTCTGGTTCAACAAAGTTGTCCGCACGGAACCCAGGCAGAAAATTACACAACGTATGAGAACTCTGTGATCAATTTCAAACAACATAACGATGAATAAAAGCAAAGAGCGGAAAGGGGGTTAAAATGCTTTGTGCAAATTTTTGCGCAGAGCAGAATGATGGGCTGGTATTATCCAAGTAATTGTAAAGTGGGGTCAGTGAACGAGCATGGCCATCTGAAAGCTCAAAACCTGTTCTTAAAATTCTTGTTTCAATAAACTCATTCTAAATTATTGGTCAATAAATATCCAGTTCACTTTAAAACCACTTTCAATCAAAAAGGGACAGAAGCGTACACAACAAATCAATTTCAGAATGAAATTGCAGTTTTGCACCCTCTTTGCGTTGTCCTGCTAGCCATGATTAAAATAATACCACAAACTCATGGGTACGAATTTTCTAAAAAGATTCAACCACATTCTTAATGCTCAAAAAGTTGCCGAAGAACCTGGAATTTTGCTTAAGGAAAAAAGATTTTGAATCCGAGTGACAGGTCTTTTTTTTTTTTTTTTTTTTTTTTTTTTTTTTTTTTCTTTTTTTTTTTTTTTTTTCTTTTTTTTTTTTTTTTTTTTTTTTTTTTTTTTTTTTTTTAATTTTTTAGGTTTTTTCTTTTTTTTTTTTTTTTTTTTTTTTTTTTTTTTTTTTTTTTTTTTTTTTTTTTTTTTTTTTTTTTTTTTTGGCTTTTTTTTTTTTTTTTTTTTTTTTCTGTTTTTTTTTTTTTTTTTTTTTTTTTTTTTTTTTTTTTTTTTTTTTTTTTTTCCTTTTTTTTTTTTTTTTCTGGCATCAGTAAATATTGTTGTTTGTCTCGCTAATGTGTAATGAACGTAAAAAAACCCTGTCGTTCATTCAACCGCACAAGGACTTTCTAATACGATGTAGATTCGCCCATTGGGTGATGCCCAAAACCATGATAATGAAGTGTGTTGTCAGTAAATACTTGGACACCTCAGTATGGTTATCAGGAGAATCCAAGGTCTGGGGTATATTGAAGTCTGTGGAGTGTAAATGGGGTAACGTGTCGTTTGAGTGTTGGCCATCGCGTACAAGTTTCAATGTAATTTTGAAGACAACAGACCAAAAAGACCAATTTTGTTTCAACCCGGTATCATTTTTGACTCAAAACTGACGTATAGGCTCACCCACCCTTCCCACACCTTCGTTTTTTCCATTCCCCTGTCTCTAATAGCGTACCTTTTTCAAGAACAACAAGATTTCCTTAGCCTCTGATTAGAGGGTACCGTTAGTCTTAGATTTGGCCTCCACCCAAATCTTTCTCAAAAAGGATGAAGGCGGAAAAAAAAACAATTGCTTTGGCGACCTTTGAAGAAACCTACGGAGGCAAGCAGACACCTGGGGGGCAATCCCGCCCAAAAACAAGATCACCGTGGCGGCACGCCGCAGGAGACCTTAAGGTCAGGTTTGAGGTTATCACAGCACTATCCACACTTCAGGAACCCCCCCCCCCACTCACCAGTCCGACTCTCTTTTGAAGTGAAAGATCCTTTACCTCTCTTGGCAAAATCCTGAGGCGATTTAGGGGATGTGATGGGTCATGTCGCGAAACCCAGTATTATCCACCAAGATGTGGTCGTCTACATGCAGGATATTCGTTCTCCAAACCAGACTCGGCCTATGAGCCAATCACCAGGTGGACATGGAGAACGTGGTTCGTTTCAACAATCAAGGAGGATGGAGAAGACCAGGCCCCCCTCCAGACTGCTCCGAGACACTCCGGGACAGTAGCACTGGCGTATTGTAGGGTCCTACACTTTTGCCTCTGCGTGTAAATAGCGGGGGGGGGCCCATGGCAAGGCCCATTGAAAGTGTCGTGACACCATTCTCACGTCGTACTGATCACGAACAGGGCACCACTGTGAGCCAGGAAAAGATACATAAAGTGAAGCAGCAAATTGCTCAGGAGAGGCCTGCACTGGCAGGTTACATGTACATCAAGTCTTCACAGCGATTTATCGATGGAAAGAGCAAAAACTGCCAAGTAGTGAAAAATGGAGGTGTCAGTGAGGATGTTCTCAACCATGCACAGAAGAAATAACTAGTCATTGTAATGATTCTACATTTTGCAGAGGTCTCTGTTATATGGTTGGCATTACACTAATTTTCAGTTCATTTCAGTGAAAAGTAACACCAGAATGTGACTTTGTCCATCCTTTTGTTACACCACATACCACCACAACAACAGACATCACCAAAAAATACCCAGCTGACCCCACAAAATACACACCACCAAAGGGAGGATGTTTCTAGACCAAGGGCACTGTAAGAAAGAAGAGTTCATATGTAATGATTCTTACACTTTGCAGTTGTTCTATGTCATTGTCATTGGTTGGCATTACACTTTAATTTACGGTATCTAATACAACTAGTTTCATTGAAATATCTCTTATTGTGTATCCATTATGACTGGTATCAAAAGTAATTAAAAATTGTTACCGAATAATATGAAATTAAGTGAGACAAGTATTATTGCTCCCTTATTCTGTAATATTGTAGCAAACAAGAGAACTCTCATACTCTACCTAGAAAGGAACAGGACATCAAACTTAAGGAAAATAAGATTTAATACACCATGCTGGACAACAATTATAAGATTAAAAAAGATACAAGGAGAAGCCATAGCGGTCTACCGGCCTCCTCGTACTGATCACGAACAGGGCACCACTGTGAGCCAGGAAACATAGCCATAAAGTTAGAAGAAGCAAAAAAAGCTCTTGGAGAGCCGGAAGGGAAACAATGGTGGGTTGTGGCATCAAAACCACCAATCTGGAGACATTTTATGAACAACACACCTATTTCATAAGGCAAATTCACGTGGGCAGAGTTAAGATGGGCAAAGGTTACAATGACCAGAGGACCTCCACCACTAACTCCTGGCCAATGGTCGCGGCGAATTCACACATCATAAACAAATTAGAAATTGCCAAACCAAAAAATAATCGCAAGCTTAATCGTTTTAGGTTGGGGATATTTTTAAGGAAAGCCTTGCCAACGGTCTTTGCAAAAATTAGGATGGATGTAATATAAGATTTTTATGTGAAATCTCTTGTTGAACTTTAACATAAACAGTGTGTCCCTTTTTCGAATTATACAATATTTCTTTCACTTTCCTTTTTTAATATAGATCTTGTCAGAGTGTCTACACGTTCACTGAGTCGAAGCCTAATTGAAGTATTGACAAACTTACCTTGGAGAGACAGTTCTTACTTAACCACATGGTGATGCAACTTATTTTTGTGTTACTTGGAGAACTGCCCAAGGACGTGCTTCCTTCCAGCGCTTGTTGGGTATGATCCTCAACAGTGCTAGATTACAACAACTTACCTGAAAACTAAACTGAAGTCCTTGATCTGCGCAATTAAAATAGCTAGGTGTGCTGGCGAGCAACACCAATCACACTAATTGTGGCACATTGTTAGACTGTTGGTCCAAGAACATGGACTTGGTGCTTCCATATACGCATACGAGAACATGTACACCTTAATTAGGCACGCATCAGACAATAGATTGCTTAAGACAAAGAAAGGACCCAAAAACCTTTAAATCATTAGCGCCCTCAAAAGGTGACATTCATGCTTTGGGACAGACATATTGTCAAACAGACAGAAGTTAATGGACCAGATTTAAGAAACTTATCATCGAGTTTTCTCTATGTAACGTGGTAGTATGGCCATCGTGTACGGACAAGGAGAGACTTGGCTAAAGGCTGGAAAGAAACTGACGAACTCTTTCTTGGTTCAAACAACGTTGTCAGCACGGAACCCAGGGGCAGAAATTACACAACGTATGAGAACTCTTTGATCAATTCAAACAACAGATCGAATGAAACACGCAAGAGGACAGGTGGGGTTTTAAAACGTCTTTGTGCAATTTTTGCGGCAACAAGAGAGACATGAGGGTCTGGTATTATCCAAGTAATTGCAAGTGTGGTCAGTGAAATGAGCATGGCGATCTGAAAGATCAAGACCTGTTACTTAAAATCTGTTTCGAAAATTATTGTCTAAATTATTGGTCAATTAAAATATCCACTTTTCAACCAAAAATGGACATGCCAGACATAAAAACAATATCATTTACAGCCTGAAATTAATTCAGTTTTGCAACCCATCTTTGGTTTTGTCCTGCGAGCAATGATTAAAATAAACCAAACTTCATGGTACGAATTTTCTAAAACGATTCACACATTCTAATGCTCAAAAAAGCTTGCCGATGACCCCTGTTAATTTGTTTAAGAAAAAAGCCTTGTTGAGTCAGAGTGTCAGCCGTGGCATCAGTAAATTATTGTTTTGTCCTCGTAATTTAGATGACGTAAAATAAACCGGTGCGTTCATTAAACAGGACAAGGACTTTCTAAATACGATGATAGATTCGCCCATTGGGTGATGCCCAAAACCATGATAATGAAGTGTGTCTGTTCAGTATAATACTTTTGGACACTAGTTATGGTTATCAGGAGAATCCACAGTCTGGGTTATATTTAGAAGTCTGTGGAGTGTACATGGTGGTCCAAGTGTCGCTTTTAGTGTGGCCAATCGCGTACAAGTTTCAATTGTAATTTTGAATATACAACAGACCAAAAGACCAATTTTGTTTCAACCCCGTATCATTTGACCCCAAACCTTGAAAGAAGAACAACCAAGAGACTGTCCTTAGATATGTTTTTAAGATGGCCTACCTGTAGTCCTCTAGATTTGTTGCCCTCCACCCAATCTTTCCTCAAAAAGAAGGGCGAGAAAAAAAAAAATTGCTGTGCCGACTTGACGAAACTACGGAGGAGAGCAGCCACCCCTGGCGCCCCCCCAGGTCACCGCGGGCGGCCCGCCCGCAGGAGACCATTAGGGTCGGGTTTTTTTGAGGTATCACAGCACTATAAGACTTCAGGAACCCCCCACTCACCAGTCCCACTCTCTTTGACCTTCCAGAGGCAAAATCTTGAGTGCGATTTAGGGAGATGTTTAGGTAATTTTCGAGAACCCAGTATTACCCCCAAGAGTGTTCGTCTACAATGCGGTATTCCTAGACCAGGCCCCCCTCCAGAATGGTTGGGGACACTCGGGACATTAGGACTGGGACGTTCTTTGGTGAAAGGTGTAGGTGGAAGCGTTCCTGGTTTTATTTCTGATTTGCAATAAATATGCAAATAAGGTATGTTAATGAGCAAATTAATATCGAAATCTCCAACGACATGTTTGCTCATGGGGGTGTGGAGAGGGGTATCACAAGTTTTAACTCGCAGTATTTTGTTTCTTTTTTAATCAGCCAAATACAAGGAGGAGCAAATATTGATGAGTTATCGATCGATGTAACACAAAGGAGGTCCATAAACCGACAGTGAACACTTCTAAGAAGGCCAAAAACATTTACAATAGACATAAGTAGAACCAACCTACTGAGGACCACTACAAACGCTTCAAGAGACAGGGTTGGATCATAGAATTATTTTTTAATGACCAAATGAATGAGAGGCTGAGTCTGAGAAAGAAAATGATGTCGATGATAATGATGAAACCCTTAGGGGTGGTTGTCAGGGGAACGAGGGGATAATTTGGTGGTCCACAAAAAGAGTGTCTTCGCCTGGCCCTAACAAGTTTCCAGAAAAACCTCATCAGGACCGAAGAAAGGATGTTTATTTACGGAAAACTTAGGCAAGTAGAATCCATGTGCATATGACAGAAAGCACAATAATGGGACCAGAAAACCACCACAAGGGGGGAACAATAATTTCTAATTATGTGCTAATGTTAACTAGTTTAACTTTTCCATAGGCACCACCCCTACTTTCAATTAAAGGTGTAAAAACATATACTTTTCCGTTAATTAATTTTCCATCCACGATATATATTGTTGGAGAATACCCCTTGGAGTATCTAGGAAATGTGTAACATTTTTTTAAATTAGAACAAAGTATTGGCAGATTGGTCTACTAAGGATTGCTGTATACTACAAAATTAGCAGCAAGTTTTACCTGGCAAAATCAGAAATGTATATATTACCATTCTGTACAACACACATAACAATACTGCTAATGTGAACATGTCAAGGACTGATACATGCGAAATGAATGGTTACATTAGCACTCCTCGCCTCGCCTTTGTGTAACTTTTTAACCAATTATCTATAGTAGCCCGGTGAAAACGCCATTTTTGGTATCTGCTGTAAAGATGCACAATATATCATAACATTAGCACCATTGCCAATCAAAAGAATATAACTTTACAGGCTCCATCCAAATTCTGTCCAGATTAAACCACTTCCGTCAAATATTAGTAACGGTGGCGTACTCGATGATCGCATTGGAACCGCCATGCAAGCGCTCGTGCTAGGGATTTTTATTTGTGTAGCATTTTTGCAACAGCTCTTCTGTTGATATATTGATAGCCAAACGTATAGGGGAAAAATTGTTAAACAATCTTAAAATTTGGCTAGCAAATGGCAGAAAATGTGGAGCAAACTGCTATGCTAAACACGCTATCACGAGCCCTGGCGCCATGAATGTACCCACTGCGACAACATCGTGCACGCGTATTCTATACAGTATGTGTATCCTCCCAAAAATTTGCATCGTGAATACAAACAAGCACAATTACATTGACTTTCTACACACACGCTCAGTTTTCGTGGCCCATAGACTCCACCATTCTGTGCTATTGTTACTTTGTAATATTATGATGGAATGAATTAAGTACCAGATTATAAAAAGTAAACATATCTTATTCAATTTGCACTGCCGTTGCATGACTGACCACCAGCCATGATGGAAAATTGAATAGATGTTGATCGATCTCGGGACTGGATGTTTGTTCCCGCGAGTGACGATTGAAAATTGCTATTGTTATTGCAAAATATTGACGGAGGTAACAATAGCAAAAACAAAAGTAGTTTATTTCTATTTATGCATACCATATTCATATTTTTTTGTTTTAAGTTATCCAAATTGATTGTCCTTTACAAAAAGCAATCAAGGCCACTGATACATTATTGAAGTTATTCCAAGTGGCTATAATAAATATTGCTATTGTACTTGGCGTACATGAGGATTGACAGAAACAATAGCACTGTCTGTTGTCGCCCTACAGAAAACCAATGGTATGAATTTTCGCCCCCAACAAATTATGTAAAATCATGGACCATATGTATTAAACATGATATGTAAATCAACAATAATGGAATGCCTTTAAAATATGATTGAGACATTTTAAAAGAGTCATTTTTGAATGGTAGATTTTTTCAGTCAAATTGACGGAAAATTGAAGTAATGTTATGAAAAATTGTCAAAGTGTTTGAGAACCCATTCCAAATTATCTTCACTTATGTATACATGTATATAAACATTTAACACAGTAAATTAGGGAAAACAGTAATTTAGTACAATATGTGACATTAAGAAAAATTGCTAATGTTATGGTTCCCATTATGGTTCTTTCTGTCATATGCTATTTCAAGAATTGAAGTGGGGGTACAGACCCCCCGATAAAATTGCCTGTGTCAATTAACTCCACCCCTCATGGGTTGTAAGTATAGTTGCTGATGACGGGTCGTGAAATGGTCAAGTTTATTAATGGATTTTAAATATGAGATGTCTAAAAAAAAGGAGAGAGTAACCACTGTTGTTTAACCAGTTTTATACGAGTGTATATTGGATGTGAAAGAAACATATGGGACAATAATTGCATGTGCAAAGGCTGTTTGATTCCAAAGAAAGGAGCCGCAACTAGTGGTTTTATTGCATTAGTTTTTTTCTGCGGTGCGTTTTTTAATCGTTTATAACCTTATTTCTTACAGGATTCAGCCTGTTACAGGACGGCCCTGTGCCATCGTTCTGGGCACGGAAGAATGCATTGAAGTACTCAAAGTAGATATGAACCATTGGTAGCAGCCTTACGGAGGGGGCTTGAGGAATGGGGATTGTTCAGGTGAATACCATTTTACATGTTTTGTTATCGTGTCCCAGGTCTCTGGAATAACAGAAGTGATGTGCTGAATGAACAAGAGTGGCATAACTATACATGTTATGCATCATTGGTACACTGCTGTACCATCTAAACCAAATCAGCTCTAGCAGTCATGTCAAGAGGCGAGAAGGTTTGTTCGTAGACACAGTTGTAAATGGGACAAAGGTCACGCGACAAAACAATTACCATAATTCTGACCTTATTTGGGCCACAAAGGTATAATGAGTCCATACGAGGTTAGATAAAACTATTTTATTAAAATTGGTTCTGGATTTTTTATAGGAGAAATGCACTTATGAAAAGCTTATTACAAGATTGCTATAAAAATAATAAACACATATTGAGTATTTTCAGGATGATAAACGGAAAAAACATTCTTCGAGCAGGCACTATTTGAAATTTGTGCTAGTGTATAACATGTATGCGATACGGATGGCACAATAGCGTCAAACACCTTCACATTGAATGCTGTCATAATGTGGGGTATGTCCTATGGGCGTTTTATGACGCGAACGTGGTGGCACATATCACATTACATGTTATACACTACGCCGCAATTTTTAAATAAGCACATGGCAGCAAAGATGGTTGTAATTCATTATTATGGTCAATATTAATTTGTTTCTTCGATGAAACCACTCAATACTGATGTAGTCAATAATTATGTAATAGGTTATTGTATAATATTATTTGTTATACGGATTCTCCTTCAACCCGATAATTTCAACAGTGATTTATCCAAATTGGGAACACACTTCCAAATGACTTTCAACCTAAAAAAGAAAATTAAAAAAAAACAAAGAAAAAGGAGGGCATGGAGATTGTTCGTTTAATTTTCTTGCCACTGGTAATATGAAGGTGTGACTATGAAGAACTATGCTCCATTTATCCTTGACTGATTTGCCAAAAAGTGTTTGGTAAAATCTTAGTTACCATTTACATATCATCTCTCATTTTTGGGGGGAGGCATGTATATTTTGTCTACTTTTGTACGATTATGAAAAGAAAAATTTAAATCTGAGTTGTGCAATTATTTTTAATTTTTAATTTGTCCTTGCAGTTGGTTAGGCATTCCCCTATGCAAGTCATCATCGACGGTGGACGAAGGAAAGCCCAATGGCCACATGTTGATGATGTGGCTTTTTCGTTTAAGGCTATTATCAGCAACCATGGAAGCATCCGCCGTGCAAATGAAGATAGAATGTATGGATACTTCTGCCTATTTGATAAGAGGGGTATGGTAAGTAAAAATATGCATTAAGTAGTGATTACAAAATCATGATGAATCAATAACGTTGAGCTAGGAGATGTGATGCATTTATGTATCATTACATTTAATTTACAGGTTAACCTCATCAGTATTTAAAAACGATAATCTCTCTTACAGGCCCTTAATCGGCACTATCAGTGATTTTGTAAATCAGAAAATCGACAAAATCATCAAAAATCAGATTTTTGAATGGATGTAACAAGTACAAGCATCCTAACATACCCTGCCAAAGATACGACCAAAGCAACCTGATAAAGGCAAAATCGGAATCTTTAGTCATTACTGTCCGAACGGACACTTATACAACAAGTAAATGAATGGAGAAAATCGTATATTGGAACACTGCCGGTTTCTTCTTCTGTCAATTCTTTTCCGTTGGAAAAAGTAAACTTCATGGGATTTTACAGATTTATCTTCACTTCAAGCTATTCTGCAAATTTCAAAATATTTGACCTCTTTCGATAAATCACTGATAGTGTCTTTTAAGCTTAACAATTGTAAACAAGTTTTTTAGCAATCAATTTACAGCAAATCGAGGTGAATGCAAATTGTTTCCCTGTTCCCAGTATGAAACGGGTAAGGGGTAATGAACATTGAAGGAATTACATCAAAGTTGGAAAAACAGTGTTGCGGCGATATTTCTTTGTTTATGAATATTCAAATAATACAAAGAATAAGATTCCAAAACTTCACGGAATCTAATCCTAGATCCATGTTAATTTTCAGAATAGTAATATGATCTGGGGTCCGTTCACGAACCTCATGCATAAACCCCATACGTGTATACTAACTCAGAGTATGTCCTACATAATAGACATTTTCATACCATTACACAGTGCTTGGATAAGTTGATCCACTCAGGAATGACTAGTGTACACGTAGATTTACGACTGAGTTTCGCGGCGAACACCTGCTTTCTAACTGAGGCTCAAACATAGCTGATTATTTCAATCCATAGATGGTAGACATTCATGTAAAGGAAGACGTTTAACACTGGATGACATAATGCGCTACATTACAGGTGTATCGAGGCCACCCACCTCTGGATTCGACCAGAGCACAGAAAAACTTAAAGAAATCAAGGGGGACGGGCGAGATGCGTTAGCGAGCCACAGCTGCGAGATGCCATCACACTTCCAGTAACACCACCTGGTATAAACCTACCAAGCAGGGAAGCGTTTTTGGCCTGTTTTACTTCACATGGTATGACGAGGCATTCGGCACTTTGTGATAAAATACCTGCCAACCTTGCTGTTTTTCCAAAATCATCCCAAATTTTGAACTCTCAAAATTGCCAAAAAAAAAACAAAAATGTAAAGATAAAGGAGAACATCACATAAGTTTAATAAGTAAATAATATATTTTTGTATCGTTATATTTTCGGTTAGTGGAAATGTGTTACTAGTAGTATAACGGAGACGAATAAACCTAACCAAGAACAGAATGAAAACCTATAAATTGTAAAAGCTCGACTACGAAATACAAAAATTTAAATTTGACAATTTTTGATGAAAGGACACATTTCTCAGCTTACTCCTTTCAGCTGGGGATATTTTGATGGAAAGAAGCTTAGGATGTTAAATTTTTTATGTGAATCTCTGTGCACTTTACATGATTTTTAACAGGTGTTGCCCTTTTCCCGTATTATACAATTATTCGATTCACTTTTCTTTCTTAATAATTAGATCTTGTCAGAGTGTCTACACGTTCACCGAGTCGAAGCCTAATCTGAAGTATGACAAACTTAAACGTGACGCGAACATGTTACTTAAACACTGGTGATGCAAATTAGTTTTTTGATGGCTACTTGGAAGAATGGCCAAGGACGTGCTTCCTTCCAGCGCTTGTTGGGTACGATTCTCCACATTGCTTAGATTACAAATTACCCCCCCCCCCTTTTGGGAAAACCTTAAACTGAAGATTCCTTGATCTCTCTGCATTAAAATAGCTAGTGTGCTGCAATCAACACCAATCACTAATTGTGCACATTGTTAGGATGGTGGTCAAAGAAACATTGACTTTTGGTGCTTCCACTATACGCATACGAGAACATGGGCACTTATTAGCACGAATCGACAATAGATTGCTTAGACAACGAAAGGACCCAAACCTTAAATCAATTAGCCCTCAAAGAGCGACATTTCTATGCTTTTGGCAATCAGACTATATTGTCAAACAGACAGAGTTAAGGACCAGATTTTATGATCTTAGTTGTAAAGCATTAGATCATCGAGTAGTTTTCTATTGATAACGGTGTAGTACATGGCATCTGTACGGACAAGGAGAGACTTGCTAAAAGCTGGAAAGAACTGACGGGACTCCTCTCTTGGTTAACAAACGTGTCAGCATGGAACCCAGGCAGAAAATACAAAACATATGAGAAACATCTTTGCCAATTTCAAACAACAAAAAGAATGAATAAACATGCAAAGAGCGCAGGTGGGGTTAAAATGTCTTTGTGACAAAAAAAAAAAAAATTTTTGCGCAAGAGCAGGGACCATGATGGGCTGGTTATGATCCAAGTAATTGTAAGTGTGGTCGTGACTGAAATGAGATGGCGATCTGAAAAAGCTCAAAACCGTTACTTAAAATTCTTGTGCAATAAACTCATTCTAAATTTATTGGTCAATGACAATCTCCAGTTCACTTAAAACACTTTTCATCAAAAAGGACATGCAGACGTTACACAACAATACATTTCAGACATGAAATTGCCGTTTTGCAAACCCCTCTTTGCGTTGTCCTGCTAGCCAGATTAAAATAATACCAACTTATGGTACGAATTTTCTAAAAGATTCACAAATTCTTAATGCTCAAAAATGTTGCGAAGACCCCTGCACACAATTTTGCTTAAGAAAAAAGATATTTGAGTCAGAGTGACAGCTGTGGCATCAGTAAATGATTGTTGTTGTCCTCGCAATTTTAATGAGACGTAAAATACCTGTGCGTTCATTAAACAGGCACAAGGACTTTCTAAATACGATGATAGATTCGCCCATTGGGTGATGCCCAAAAACCATGATCATGAAGTGTGGCTGTTCAGTAATACTTTTGACACCTCAGTTTGGTTTATCAGGGAATCCACAGGTCTGGGTATATTTAGAGTCTGTGGGTTGTGCTACATGGTGGTCCAGTGTAGTTTTAGTGTGGCCAATCGCGTACAAGTTTTCAATGTAATTTCAAAAGAACAGACAAAAGACCATTTTGTTTTCAACCCTGGTATCATTTTGGACTCAAACCTGAAAGAAACAACAAGAACTTTCCTTAGCTCTGTTAAGATGGCTACCTGTAGTCCTCTAGATTTGTTGCCTCCACCCAACTCTTTCCTCAAAAAGGATGAAGGCGAGAAAAAAACCCATTTGCTTTTGTCGGACCTGACGAAACATACGGAGGCAAGGCAGCCCCTGCATCCGCCAACAAAATCACCGTGGGCGGCCCGCCCCGGAGACCATTAAGGTCTTCAGAGGGTTGAGGTTATAACAGCACTCTCCACACTTTCAGGCACCCCCCCCCTCACTCAACCAGTTCCGATACTCTTTGGACGTCCAGAGGCAAAATCCTGAGCGCGATTTAGGGGAGTGATGGGTCATTTCGAGAACCAGTATTTAGATTATTATCAACCAAGAGTGGTCGTCTACCATGCCGGAATTCGTTCTCCAAACCAGAATCGGCCTATGAGCCAATCACCAGGTGGACATGGAGAACGTGGTTCGTTTCAAACAATCAAGGAGAGGAGATAGACCAGGCCCCCCTCCAGACTGCTCTGAGATGAGGACCACTCCGGGACATTAGCACTGGATGTCTTTGAGGGCTACACTTTTACCTCTGCGTTTGTAAATAGAGGGGGCCGTGGCAGCCAATTGAAACGTTAGTGAATACAATTCTCAAGTCTACTGAATCACCAACAGGCCACCACTGGAGCCAGTAAACATATCCATAACGTTGAAAGCAGCAAATTGCTCCAGGAGAGGCCTGCACCGGCAGGTTAAGGGGGGTACATCAAGTCTTCACAGCGATTTATCGCTGGAAAAAAGAGCAAAAAATGCCAAGTAGTGAACAAAAAATGGAGGTGTTACGTGAGATGTTCTCCAACAACCTGAACAGTAAGAATAACGGTCACTGTAATGATTATAAATTTGGCAGAGGTCTCTGTATATGTGGCATTTCACTATTTCAGTATCATTCAAGTGAAAAGAAACCAGCATGTGACTTGTCCATCCTTTTTGCTACACCACCATACACCAACACAACAGACACTAACACCAACAATACCCCGGATGCACAAAATAAACCACCACCACAGTGAGGATGTTCTCGCCCAAGTGCCACAGTAAGAAAGAAAGAACGAAGTCATTGTAATGATTTCTACACTTTGCAGTTGTCTAGTCATGTCATATGGTTGGCATTACACTTTAATTTACGGTATCTAATATACAATAGTTTCTTGACAATATCTCTTCTTGTGCATCAATTCTGACTGGTATCAAAAGTAAATTAAAATGTTACGAATAATACTGAACTTAAGTGAGGACAAAGTATTATTTCTCCCTTATTCTGTTAATATTGCATAGCAAACAAAGAGAACTCTCATACTCTACCTAGAAAGGAACAGGACACCAAACTTAAGACACCTAAGAGTAATAACACCATGCTGGACAACAAATATAAGATTAAAAAAAAGATACAAGGATACGCATAGCGGTCTACCGCTCGTACTGATCACGAACAGGGCACCACTGTGAGCCAGGAAAAACATAGCCATAAAGTAGAAGCAGCAAAAAGCTCTTGGAGAGGCCTGAAGGACACAAATGGTGTGGTGTGCTTAAAAAAACCACCAATCTGGAGACATTATGAACAACACACAAAACTATTTCATAAAGCACATTCACGCGGTGCAGAGTTACGATGGCAGGTTACAATGACCAGGTACCGCCACACTAAACTCTGGGACACTGGTCGCCAGGCGAATTCCACACATCATAACAAAATTAGAAAAATTGCAAACCGTAGTAAAAAATAATTCTCAGCTTATCGTTTTAGTTGGGGATATTTTTAAGGAAAGCCTTGCATCGGTGCAAAAATTAGGATTTGTAATACAGTGGGAGTCAATAAAACCCCTACATTCAGGAAAGATTTTTTCTTCAAAGGTTAAAACATTTATTTTGCTTTCAATGTTGCTTGGTTGTTACAGAGATAAACAGGCGATCAGAGATTTTATTTGGTGTTCTTTTGGGACTTTGGGTTCAGACAACTATGTCAATTTTGCGGAGAGACCTACAAACTTCAGTTGGCCGATTTTAACCTACAAGCGCGGAAAGACTGACAACGACGTATACCATAAAACATATAGCAAAGACAATTCACACAGCAATTTCAGATAGTATCGATTCTCATGGACCAAAAAAAACCTATCGTTTGAATAAAATGTTATTGGAACATAATTATAAGTAAAATATCTTCAAAAAATTCAATTACCATGCAATGAAGAGCCAGTTATTGAAAAATCACTTCATAATCAATGTCTCAGTCCCTAACATAATGAAAACAGGATCAGATATTTTTTACATCTCTCTAAGGTAGTATTTTGCACAAATACAGTATACTCAGCAACCATAAATGGCAAGAAGAACTAAAGCTGAAGATGTTCTGTAAAAAATTGGAATTAAAACTTAAAATTCAATATCGCCGTGTGTTTTTAAGCTGACTACAAAACTTTCTATGGTTTCACTTTGCTCCCAAGTTTCGTGTAGGTTAAAACCACGAATCCGCTGAACCAAAGTAAAATGTGGTATTACACAGCTATCTTGACTTTCTTATTTGCGAAATTGAGCATTTTTTCACTTAGCATGTTCTTTTTAATCTCTGGGATATTTCCTTTTTATTTTTATAATACTTCAATTCACTCTCCAACCTTCTATTGTTTAATAATAATTGGTGTTAAATGTTGGTAATCAAATCGCTTCTGCGACCATGTTACTCGATGTAAACGATGCATCTTTCTGTGGCTCCAAATTCGGCCAAACAGGATTTTTGTCTCGCAGCAACATAGGCGTAAC
>JAMKCH010006508.1:0-49629 GCA_023653785.1 Ophioderma brevispina | reverse complement strand
GCACAATTTCATTGCAAGTGGGAAATCATAGAAATTGCCTGTAAGTTATTTATTAAGAATAATCAACTTCCTGGGGAGGCACTCAAGCATTATTTCATTAGGTGTGCTTTTGTTAGGTGACTTTGGAATGCAAAATTTTGGGTCTCTATATCTGAATATTGGTTAATTTTCTGTTGAAAGCAGGGCATTTTGGGGCTTAGATTTCCATCCAATTTTGAAGTAAAATATTGACAAGAACCATTAAAGAGTACACATATTTATTTCACCTAGTCCTAACATAGAATTTGATTTGATCCTGAAAATCTTTATCTCCTCCATTTCCTATTTTCAGAGTAAAGGTGGCTGTGCGGGTGAGACCATTTAATGGCAGGGGTAAGATACAAAAACATTTGATAAAAAAGAGTTGAGATCAATGTGGCATGCAGCTTTTTGATGCCATGCAAAGTCCTCTGATTTTTAGAACAGTTTAAGCATGTCCAACACTTTTGACACAGATAATTAGGGGACCATGGCAAGAGCCATTACCCTGTATAAATCAGAAAATCCATTGTGGTGACATCTCCAAATCATGATTTGTATGTTATAGTGCCCTCAATTATGCTCATTCTCCATAGAGAACTGTGTAAAACTAGATTTTTTTGAGACAAATTATATTTGGCCCACATGAAATTTTTGTAAAATATTTTGCACAGGATTTAGCTAGTGAAATACGCATCAACCCAGCAGGGCACAATGTTGCCTGTTCTCCAATCTTGAAATCAACATTGAGCTTAAAGGTGCAACGAGAGATTTACATAACAGGTTTCCCCAAATGTGAAAATCTGATTTTTGCACTGGTGTAAGCTTTATATCAAAAATCTCCCCAGCGAAGATTAAGCTTTGAACTGTTTCTTTGGTACGAAAAATTTGGTGAAATTTCTAATTTCCTCCATATGAGCACATCCGAAATTCAGCCTATGGTTTTCTATTGAAATTCAGATATAGAAATCACCATTTGTCTTTAGGTGAGTTATTTCTGTAGCAAATAAAAGGGAGGTGAAATGCTAGTTGTGTCTTAATGTATAGAAATCAACTAACTGCTACATATCACAGAAAATATATGACGTGCAATCCTCTTGTTGCAACCTGTGTTCAACATCATGATGATTTCACCCTCAGTTAAATTTGGTTGCAGTTCATCAACATTAGAACTCATGGTTTTATTTAATGAAATTCTCTGCTTTTGTCATCATAATGAGAATTGAAACATCTGTGATGGCCACACCTTTTTTAAAATTTTATTTTACCAGGTAAAGATTTTAATAATTTGCATACCCTATATATAATAATATCAAGATTCAGAAGAGTTGTTAATTATCTCATTTAGGAATGCTGGATACTAAGGAATGATCATTATTTGCAACATGATTTATTCTTAAACATTTGCATTTTCTCATGTTTGCTTAAAAATGGTTGTGTTCTTTCTCCAGTTTCCAAGTTTCTTTGTTTAATTTTTTTTCTCTATTTAAAAAAAAATCACATTCACTCCAGCATAATAATTCATAGGTCCCAAATAAGATATTAAATTTGGAATGTCTGCACTAGGTTGAGACTATTCCTAATATACTTCAATTTACATAGCCTTAAATTAAAAAGGGTTTTGTAACTTTTAAAAACCATCAGATTTTCATTGTATATTGCTGTGAATGCTTACTATCAAAATATTGACATCTCATGGAATATTCCCCCTTTTTTTTTTTTTCAGGGAAAAAAGACAGATGAGGCATAATGTGTTATTGAATGAAACGGTGCCACAAACTAAAATACGTAATCCAGAGGCACCAGGTAAGCAACAACATGTAGAAAATAGTTAACTAACAAAATAATTAGAAAAACTTGAATCTAACATTTATTCTTCATTTAAAGGTCCATGGCCCGATTGCTAATAGCCTCGTCCCCAGAACCCCAGATTTTACCGGAAGTGGCCAACATTCTGGTATCAGAAGAAAGCTACTATTTTTCTCATTTACCCTGTGAAATCTTAGGGCTAAAAGATATTTGGTAGATATGAGCGAAAATTTGCCCCTTTTTGGTCGACCAATATTAATTTTACACAGTACTCTATGGGGCTTACAAAATCACGTTTTTAGCTCTCTCATCAAAACGGATTGAAATATCGGCGCGAAACTTTACAGATGGAGTTTTGGGGTGAAGGCCAATCTATCAAGATGAAATTTTCATATACTTAAATCGGGCCATCCTCCTTTAATACATAAAATGTTTGTGTATAGTTTATCTTAGGTGTCCTGCAGGAATCTAAAGTGTGACCTATTATTTTCAAAAGTAATTAAAGTGGCATTTCATGATCCACAGCCTCGTCCCCCCAATTTACCTCAAAGAAATTGAAATTTTTACATCATCTGAACCGTTGGCCCAAGTATAGTATGTGTGCATAATCTTACGTGCAAATTCAATCTACTCTAAAAGAAATTCGTCATTTTGTATTTTGTGTCCATAAACGGACAGAAATTACATACAGCGGCCTATAGGGCACTGTGATACAAATATTTGCTCATAACATCAAAACGGTCAGAGTCAAATGAAATTTTGGAAATAACATTTTCTCGTGCATATCTAGTGAACCATAAACAAAATATGAGGTACATGCTAGGATCACAAAATACACCTTTAAAGGCTGACTCGATTTTTAAAAAAAATTGTGTTCTTTTCATATACATAATGCTTGTCCATATCCTAATCACTGTGTGAAATAACTAAGCTCAAATCGAAGTCCTTCAGATAGGAAATCACAATTTTGTCATAAAATTCCGGATCCGGAATTTTTGTTATATACACTATATCTTATGGCACTGTTATACTGTACACAAGTGTTTACTACATGAAAATGAAAAATCAGACTCATCTCTAACTTTGGAACTAAGCATTTTAGGTGACTATCTTTAGTTCTAGATGACTATTTTTAATTACTACATAAACAAGATTATACTTCAAAATCGCTGAGCCAGCCTTTAAGTTGTTTATTTCCTTTCCTAAAATGTGCTATATTTTGGGAATTTTTGAAAATTCTTGGGACATTTAAATATAAAATCCTAATGACAATATGACATACAAACAAAATCAATTTTTCCATGGTGGCCTATTCAACAGGGTCTTCAGGTAAAATTGCTTTCATGTATTTCTATCATAAAGTATTTGCACATGTGCCAAATAATTTTTATTTTTTTATTTTCTTTCAACCTTTGCTGCCTGATATATAACAGGGGATGAACCTAAAACAGTAAGTACATATTTCAAAAGTAATTGTTGTTAAATAATCATTGCTGTCATTACTCAATTATCTCAGGATAGGCCACTGATTAGGGAGATGAATAGTAGTTTAAATTGGGTGGATGATAATCGGTATACGAAAAACCAATTAGATGAGTGTTCGGAAATCCAGACCATGTAAATATGCCAAATTAAAATTTTGTGTCTGTGTATGACAAAGTATTTTGGTATTTAAAAGAACTAGTCGTTTTTGTTTGTAATTTTGTCATTTTTTCAAAGAATTTAATAGCTCATTCTGAAATTTTTAGCAAAGGTTAGGGGTGGTCTTGTACTTGAATCATTGCTCTATACTTTTACAATAATGGTACAGTGAATAAGTTAATGTTATTACATGTGAAGAGAAAGAATGTTTATTATGTGATGTGATCTGGGAAAACCAGCCACATGCGTGGGAATTTATTTTTGAGTTTTTACTATCAATGCAGAGTTTGAAATATTAAGTTTTCCATAGCTATTTACATCTTCTTCTTGATACACACATCAAAAAGTTAAGCCTATACATCTGACAAAAAAATACCCCAGTACAATATAACAGATTTTAAGCTATTCTTTATTTTTAAAACGGTCCTGTGCGAAATGTGGCAGGTGTTCCTAGATCATATAAATATATTGCTACATGAGGGCACGGAGGTTGTACAGTAATTGCAACACGGTGGACAATGGGCACCAGGCTATTAACATTGCCTCTAAACATCAAAATGACACCATGGGAATGCACCATCAACTAAATGTTGAAAATAACGTTATCAAGGATGTCTACGAACCATAAAAAAAAATACAGCAGGATGTGAAAGGCACCTTAAGATCAATTGGGTTATTATTGGTGATGACATAATATGCAAAAACATTACTCAAAATTATATTTTTAAAGTAATCGTTTACCCTCTATACACCACTGTAGGTTTACAAGATGTATCTATTGGCTCCCTTGTTATTCAGTTTTGCTTTTTATTACTCATATTGGTAAAAGTAAAATTTGGAAATCTTTCTTCGTTGGAGAAAATTAAGGGATGATATTCAATTATTATTCATATACATGTATGCATGACAATTTTGGTTACAGTATACAGAATGTTTAGATGGATGTCACATGATCGCATTTGCACAAGCCGTCTGCGGTCAGTACGCGCGGACTCTCCTAGTAGATTTAGAGAGCCCTAGCAACACAATCAGTCACACTTTTTTTGCGACATGACACAAAGTTTTCTGCGAATGTACAAGAACGCAAATATTGCATAATATGTTGCATCTGTCATAGTGCCGAAAGTTAAAATATTAAAGGTGCCTTGCATTGTTCTTCCATCGCCTCTCAACAATGAAATTATCCGGAATCATGGTGGGCGAACAGTGCACCAAAGAAAGGTCGCTTTACTGTATCAAGACATCCTAAGGTCACATGACGGGGAATGAGATCAAAGAAAAATAAGAAAACGATGGCCCATGGTGACCTTCAAGCCCAACTTCAATCAACCCAATGTTTCGCGACCGACGACTTGTCAAGTTTGATTATTTGATAAGTCAGCTCCTCTTTGCAAATGACCCTATGCTTGTGTATCTCTCAGTGATGCATGAGGCATAAGTAAAATAAGTTTGCACTTTTTTGCCAATTTGTGAATTACGAAAAAAGGAACTTGGTGCCCTGATTTTAGGTCGTCCGATAGGAAAGACCTTTATGGCAGCATGATCCGTGTGTCGTCTGCGTCATCGTTGTGTGTCGATGAGCTTTTTTCTTTGATAAAACAAATACTCTGGAAAAGTACGTCACACAGGGCTGAAACTTGGTGTGAAAGGGTGTGGGGCACTACAGATTCCGAAAGGATTCGTATTACATGCATTCTAAGTACCTAAGTTTGCATATTAGCATATTTGACTTATTTTCATGATTTTCATTGACACTTGCTTTTGTGAACAAAATATCTGGAGATCTGTACGTCCACGGGCCTGAAAGTGGTGGTGGAAGGGTGTGGGGCTGAAGATTTATTGAAATGATTCGATTGACACAGTTATATATGCATTCTAAGTACCTAAGTTGCATAATGTAATTAGTGTATTTAACCTATTTTCATGATTTTCATTGACACCTTTTCTTTTTTTGACAAATATCTGGAGCTCTGTACGTTAACACGGGCTGAAACTTGGTGGCGGGTGTCTGTGTGTGTGGTTGTGGTCCCGTGGATATGGGCCCAGGCGTATGGGGTGTGTGGTCTGTGAGTAGGGGGTGTGGGGTTGTGGAATGTGGTCCTGGGGGTATGGGGTGTGGTTGGGGGTATGGGGTGTGGTCCGGGTATGAGATAGATCCCTGGAGTTGTGGTCCGAGGTATGGGGTGTGGTCAGGGGTATTGCATAGGCTGACACTTGTGAGGGTTGTGGTATTGGCTGGTGATGTGTTTTGGGGTATGGGGTGTGGTCTTGGAAGTATGGGTGTAGCCCAGGTTATTGGGTGGATATGTGGGTGTGGGGTGTGTGGTCTGTGGGTTTTGGGTGTGCATCCATGGGTATAGGGTGTGGTCCAGGGGTATGGAGGTGTGGTCTGGGGTTTGGAGGTGTGGTTCCAGGTATGGGGTGTGGTACAGGGGTCTATGAGGATGTGTGAGCGTGTGGTTTTGTGTGGTCCTGGGATTGATATGGGGTGTGGTCTTGGGAAGTTATGGGTGTGCCCAGGGTATGGGGGTGGGTTCTGTGGGTGTGGGGTGTGGTGACGGTGCGTATGGAGTGTGGTCCAGGGTAGCGAGGTGTGCTGTGGTCGGGGGGTATTGGAGGTGGGGTCTGGGGTATGGAGGTGTTGGTTCCAGGTATGGGGTGTGGTCCAGGGGTATGAGGATGTGCGGGGGTATGGGGGGATGTGGTCATGGATGAGGTGTTGTCTGGCGGTTATGGTCTTGGGGTATGGTGGTGTGGTCTGGGTGTGGGGTGGGTCTTGGAAAGTCTGGGTGTTGCCCAGGGTATGGGGTGTGTCTTGGGTGTGGGGTGTTGTCTTTGGGTATGGGGTGTGGTCCAGGGTAGGGGGGTGTGGTCCCCGGGGTATTGGAGGTGGTCTGGGGTATTGGAGTTGTGGTCCAGGGTAAGGGGTGTGGTCCAGGGGTATAGTGAGTGTGGGTGAGTGTGGTGTGTGGTCCTGTGATATGGGTGTGCCTTGGAAGATGGGTGTTGCCCAGGGTATGGGTGTGGGCTGTGGTGTGGGGTGTGGTCTTGTGGTATGGAGTGTGGTCAGGGTAGGAGGTGTGGTCCAGGGGTATTGGAGGTTTGGTCTGGGGTATTGTATTGTGTCCATGTATTGGTGTGGTCCAGGGGTATGAGGATGTGGTCGCCTGGCGGTATGGGGTGTGGTCCTGGGGGATTGGGGTGTGGTCCGGGAAGTATGTTTTTGCCCATGTTATGGGTGTGATCTGTTGGGTGTGGGGTGTGGTCCGTGGGTATGGAAGTGTGGTCCAGGGTAGGGGGGTGTGGTCCAGGGGTATTGAGGTGTGCTGGGGTTGGAGGTGTTGGTCCAGGTATGGGGTGTGGTCCAGGGGTATGAGGATTTGAGCGTGTGGTGGTGGTCCTGTGATATGGGGTGTGGTCTGGAAGTAATGGGTGTTTGCCCATGGTATGGGGGTGTGGTTTCCCTTTTGGGTGGGGTGGGGTGTGGGGTTGGCTGTGGGTATGGAGTGTGGTCCAGGGTAGGGGTTGTGGTCCAGGGGTATTGTAGGTGTGTCTGGGGTAATTGGAGGTGTGGTCCCAGGTTGGGTTGTGGCCGGGGTAGAGGATGTGGTCCGGGGGTATGGGATGTGGTCCTGGGATGCAAGTTGTGTCCTGGGGTAATGGTCCCTTGGGTTATGGTGGTGTGGTTCCAGGGGTATGTGGTCCGGGCGTAGGGGGTATGGTGGGGGTATTGCATAGGGCTGACACTTGGAGGGTGTTTTTTTTTCACGACCCCAAGCAACGAGACCTTCAACTCTGGAAGTGGAATAACGTCCTACCAACCCTGACCTTGCTTTTGCAAACTGACACCCTCTCCATTCACCGTACTGTTCTCGTCCGCTTTCCGAAGTCCCATCACAGACCATCACTGATCGGTCAGGAGAGCCTTGCTAAGCCCGTACCAACACAGCCAGTGAAAAGGTGGAACTTCCGCAAGGCAGACTGGGACAGTTCAAACACTTGTTGACTCAGAAGTGCCCAACCTCCCTACACCACGCTCCTCCAGCCTGGACAATTCTTACACAGCCTGTGTCCAACTCTTTATTTAGCAAAGAAGACCATCCCCCGTGGCTGTCGCAGTTTACATCCCATCCTGGGATGAAGGAATGTGATACTCTTTACAATGATTTCCTGAATTCTGAACCCGGGGAAGAAGCTTCATCTAAGGCTTCAGATCTACAACTGCTTGGCCAGAACGCCGTGAGCTCTGGGATGGACGGTCCAAGGAATCGACTTCACCCATTCCAGCAGGAATGCCTGGAAGACGATAAACCGCCTCACCGGCTGAGTTTCCAAACCATCAAAATGTCCGTAACTGCCAACTCAATTGCTGAGCAACTCCTCGCATATGGTCGTTTCAACGAACATTGATAAGGATCACACATTCCTCTGTTAAAACGAGATCACCAAACTTCGTCGAGCCCCGGCGTGTACGGGTCACTTTCAAAAACATCCTTCTCACTAGATGAACTTACCTCTTGGCTAGCAGCAACTAAGAGTGGAAAGGCCCGCAGGGCCCTACAACAATACCACAGAGTTCCTGATGCAATGCGGCCCACGATGTCTTGATTGGCTCCAGGAGTTCACACATGATGCCTTACCAACCATCCTTACCCAAGATCTGTAGGAGAGCTAGTATCATCGCACTCCCAAACCAACAAGCCTGTCGACAACCTTAAGAACTACTGCCCAATTCACTACTGTGTGTACTCCTTCAAATTCCTTGAGAGGATGATCCGGGCCTCCGGCTGGAGCCCGTCGTCGAACCCCATCTGCCTGCGAACAAGCTAATTTCGCCGGGCCGGAGCACTGTCCACCAGATCGTAAAACTCACAATGATATTGAGGAAAGCTTTAAAGCGCCGTAGGCAGGCGTCATCTTGGTGGACCTTAACTGCAGCGTAACGACACCGTGTGGCACCAGGGCCTGACCTCAAACTTTCAGGACCATCCCGGATCGTCACCTACTTGTACAATTCCTATGTAACATTCTTTGCAAACCGTAGCGTTATTCTCAAGACCAGTGATGGGCAAGAGTCGGTTGCGTCGTCTGAGGAACTAGTACAACAAGGATCTGTCTGGCTCCCATTCTGTTCAACTTGAATATCAGCGATTTGGCCTCAAACAACATCTAGACCATATGGCTACACCGACGATTTTGCCCTCCTCCACTCGGACAGCAATGGACAAAAGTAGGAAAGCCACACTTACTACAGATATGGGCCCTACTTGCCGCATAATATCAAGACCTGGAGATAGACTTGAAGATGAGCGAAGGCCAAGACACCAACGCCTATTGCCTGTCCACCTCAACACCAAGAGGCTCATCGCCAGATTCAAATCAACCTCCCAATGGAGCACCTCTGCCATACAATCCTACACCACCCTACCTGGGAGTGAAGGCTTGAACGGCAGTTACTTAGGCCAAGCCACCTCGGAGTCCGTATGCGCCAAGGTCATCTGCGAGGAATAACTCTGTGCCGACTTGCGGTTAATCTTCATGGGGTGCCAGCCCCCAACGACCCTACGCACCTCTGCCTTGGCTCTGGTCTAAAGCGCTGCAGAATATTGCCGCCCCAGCAGGGTGCAACAGCTCTCACACAAAGAAGTGGACACAGTACTCAAACAAGACTGAGAACCATAATGGCTGCCTCCGCCCTACTCCATCTGATTCCTTACCAGTTGCTTCAGGCATTGCACCGGCAGCACTTGGAGAGAACACACACCACACAAAACTAGTGAATAAGGGCCCTGGGGGACCAACAAGCAACCGACTGCAAACACACTGTCAAAGAATCACACCTACTTGGTAGACAGAGACTCCGCTCTCGCCGACCTTTCTGCAGACAGAGACTGCTAAACTCTCCAGTTCCCCATTCAACATCTTACAGACATGGAATACTGCTGGCCAAGATAGTCCAAGACCAGATCAACTCTCTATACACCTAAGACAGTAACTACCACCTGGCAGCAATCTCACACGCAAAGAATGTGTCACCTTAAACCGAATTCTCACATGAGTCGTCGACTTCAATAGCAACCTGCACCGATGGGGGCTGCGGCCATCCAAGCCTGCCAATTAGGTTCTCCATCACAGACTGCGGATCACATTCTCATGAGTGCCCACCTTTCGTCCACCTTGGGCACAGATTGCTCAAACCCACAAAAACACATCAACACCAGTGCTTTGGCATACCCACCCTTAAAACAATAATTTAGCATGCTGCCCATACGCAAGAAAGTGTGGTGTGTGTTCCGTGATATGAGGTGTGGTGCGGGGATATGGGGTGGGGGCTTGGCAGATGGGTTTGGGCCCAGGGTATGAAGTGGTCTGGGGTTATTGGCATAGGGCTGACCACTTGTGAAGGTGTGATGTGTGGTCCGTTGATATGGGGTGTGGTCTGGGGATTGGGGTGTGGGCTTGGAAGTATGGGCAGGCCCGTACGAAGGGGGGTGCTCGGGGGTGCGGCCGCACCCCCCCTAAATTCCATCAAAGGCGCAAAGGTCCACTTTTTGCTGAATTTTTTGATAAAAAGGTCCAAATTAGAGAAATTTGGACCAAAAGTTCGCTTTTTGGTGATAAAATTTCAAAAAGGACCATTTTAGTGGTTATGTTCCACTTTTACCAAAAAGGTCCATTTTTTTTCGAAAAAAGGGTCAACTTTTTTAAATCCCCGCACCCCCCAAATAAATACTGCGTAGGGGCGGGAGGGGCCCCTGATTATGGGTGTTGCCCAGGGAATGGGTCTGGGGATACATGGGGTGTGTCGGGGGTATTGGACAGGGGCTTGACACTTGTGAGGTGTGATTGTGGTCCGGTGATACTGAAATTTGGGTCTGGGGGTATGGGGTGTGGTCCAGGGTATAGGGTGGTCCGGAGCTAGGTTGGTCGGGGTATGGTCCTGGTTATGGTGTGGTCCAGGGTATTGGGAGGTTTGCTCTGTCTGGGGTATTGGAGTTGTGGTCTGGGTATGGGGGTGTGGTCCGGGGTTTGGGGATGTGTCGGGGGTTGGGGAGGTGATCTTGGGGTATGGGGGTGTTGTCCTGGTATGGGGGTGTGGTCCGGGTATGGGGGTGTGGTCCCGGGGGTATGGGGATGTGGTCCGGGTATTAGGCCTCATCATTGTGTGTCCTGCATCTTTTTTGTGACTCATATGGAATCTGTAAGTCACATAGGATTGAAACTTGGTGGAAGGGCCACATTACTTGTCGGTCTGTGATTTTGCAAAGTAACAAATCTCCAGAGCCACCTTACAAATGATGGAGTATACCACAGTGTAGAATTTTATTTGATAGATTCATCAGAATCAGTAGTATGTACGGATGTTAGGAGGGCAAACTGGCAACTGCCCTATCTATGAGCAATGGAATGCCGACGACAGTGTGAACAAAAAGTGGTACTATTTGACATCACTTTGGATTCTATTTGGGACCGCCGTCCCTATTTTTTTAATTTAATTTTTGTGACGTATGTGGTTGGGACCCTGACATAATTAAAAATTAGAACAATTCCAGGAAGCGTTTTCTTGCTATGATCGATTGTAGCATCATTTCATCACATTTTCCATAGAACTGTACAAATTTTGCTAAAAAATGTATTTTTATAGAGTAAATATCTAGAAAACGAAGTCTGTGACCCCTTATTTTTATTTTTGTTAAGATTTTGAATCAGTACCAAAGAAAATACACCTATATCAAATTTTAAAGAAAATTCCAGGAAGAATTTTATCATGTGGCATGATTGATAAAGTTAAGTAACAATAACTTAATAGAAAATCTGCTTTATTAAAATGTGTCATCCATCTTGACATAGTCATACAAATATGATACATGTGATGTGTGTAAGTTGTATAAAAGTATACAGCAGTACCAAATAATTTAAATAAACTACACAATGTTTCTGACCAATGATCCTTTAACAATTTTTACAAAAGAAACACAGTGCATAGAACACAGACCGCAAGTGGACAAGTCATAAATTAATTAAAAAACATAATTAAGTCCCAACAGGGCCACTTGCTGGGATTCTAAATTCTTGATTTGATGTGTAAATGAACTATTGATTAAAACTGGAATTCGCTCTCCCGATGTCCATTTGGACTTGGGCAAATGAACCATGAGAAAATCCCATCCTTTGGAGAGGATTTTCAGGTGTCTCTTATGTACATGGAGAGGCAGATTTTCCCAGCTGGAGGTGGTTTTGAGGAAGATTTTCCCAGGTGGAGATAAAAATGTCCCAGTGAGCAGCATCAGTGGTGTAACCAGTTTTTGTGTCGCCTGCCCTAAGGCAGGAAGACACATAGGGATCACTTTGTCCACTGTTGTTACAAGACGGCCTTCTGGCCGTCTTGTTCTGTTTCTGATGCGTTCTTTACAAGACGGCCTTCAGGCCGTCTTGTTCTGTTTTTGATGGGTTCTTTCTTTCTGATTCTTCTTTCTGGCAACACGTCAATTATTGCGTCTAGCTCAGACATGGTTTGACGTATTCTAACTAGACTTGCACCAAATGACCACTGAGTCTTTCCATTTATGTCATATGACTTTGACCCCTGTTGGGGTCATCTAGGGGTCAAAAGTGTGATTTTTTTAAAACTGTATCTCCTCCTACAGTTTACATTGCATGGTAACGTGACTCATGCATGTGGAGCAGCTTGAGACCCTTCACAAAAGTTATGGGTCGAGAGGTCAATATGGGGTCATTAAGGGGGTGGTACTTCCGGTCTTAATGTGAAAAATCTTTAAAAAAAATATTTAAAAATAGCTATCTGGTATATGCAACGTTGCATGGTCACGTGACTCCTACATATGAAGCAGCTTAAGACCCTTCACAAATGTTGTGCTCGGCATGGGGGTCAAAGGTCATTAAGGGGGAACTTCCGGTCAAAAACCAAAAATATTCCAAAATATTCAAAAATTTTTTATCTCAAAACCCAAACATAGTACAATAACTTAACTTGCAGATATGCTTTCATGTTACCTGGTGTATTTAAGGTATTTTTATTTCGGAGGTCAAAGGTCATTTAAGGTCATTTCCGGTTTTAAGGGAAATATTTCAAGAATTTTTATCTCCAGAACTAAGCATAGTAGAATACTGCTGGCCAAGATAGTCCAAGACCAGATCAACTCTCTATACACCTAAGACAGTAACTACCACCTGGCAGCAATCTCCCACGCAAGGAAGGGGTCACCTTAAACCGGAATCGCACAGGAGTCGGGTCTCGCTTCAATAGCAAAATGCACCGTGGGGGCTGCGGCCATCGCCAGCATGCCAATGTGGTTCTCAATCATAGACTGCGGATCACATTCTCAATGAGTGCCTACCTTTCAGTTCCACCGGTGGGCACAGATTTCTCAAACCCCAAACCATCAAAAGTGAGTTGGCCAACGCTTAAAAACATAGTGAGCTGCGGCCCTCATACGCAAAAGGAAGAAGAGTGTGGTGTGTGGTCCCGGTGATATGAGGTGTGGTCTGGGGATATGGGGGTGTGGGTTGGCAGTCATGGGTGTTGCACAGGGGTATGGCATGTGGTCTGGGGTATTGCATAGGGCTGACACTTGTGAAGGTTGTGATGGTGTTGGTCGTGATATGGGTTGTGATAGGGGGATCTGGGGTGTGGGCTTGGAAGTTTGGGACAGGCCCGTACGCAGGGGGGGTGCGGGGGTGCGGCCGCACCACCCCTAAATTCCACAAAGGGCGCAAAGGTCCACTTTTTGCTGAATTTTTTGATAAAAGGTCCAAAATTTAGAGAAATTGGACAAAAAAGTAACTTTTTGGTGATTTAAAAGTTTCAAAAAGGACCATTTAGGGGGGTTAGGTCCACTTTTACAAAAAAAACGTCCATTTTTTCGAAAAAAACAAAAAAGGTCCACTTTTTTAAAAGTCCAGCCACCCCCCAAATTAAAGCCTGCGTAAGGCCGGAGGTATGGGTGTTGCCCAGGGAATGTGGTCTGGGGATAGGGGGTGTGTCCGGGGGGGTATTGCATAGGGCTGACACGTGTGAAGGTGTGTTGTGATGTGTGGTCCGGGGTGATATGGAATGTCGGTCTGGGGGACTGGGGTTGTGGTCAAGGGTATGGGGTGGTACGGGGACTATAGGGTTGGTCTGGGGTATGGTCCTGGGTTCTGGTGTGGTCAAGGGGTATTGCATACGGTGTGTGGTCTGGGGGTATTGGAGTTGTGGTATGGGTTTATGGGGTGTGGTCCGGGGTTGGGATGTGGTTCTGGGGCATGGGGATGTGATCTGGTATGGGGCGTTGTGTACAGGGGTATGGGGTGTGGCCGGGGTATGGGGGTGGGGTTGGTGGTCCGGGGGGTATGGGGAGGTGGTCGGGTATTATGGCATCAACCATTGGGTGTCGTGAGGCTTTTTTTTGACTCAACATCTGGAGATCTGTAAGTCCCACATAGGATTGAACTGGTTGGAAGGGCCGCATTACTTGTCGGTCGTGATTTTGCAAAGTAACAAATCTCCAGAGCCACCTTACAAATGATGTGGTATATACCACAGGTGTATAATATTATTTGATAGATTAATCAGAATCAGTAAGTATTGTACTGATGTAGGGAGGGCAAACAGTGGCTACTGCCCCTATCATATGAGCAATGGAATGACGACCGGACAGTGTGAACAAAAACGTGTACTATTTTACATCACTTTGGATTCTATTTGGGACCGAGTCATATTTTTTAATGTACTTTTGTGACGTATTGTGGCTGGTGGGACCCTGACATAATTAAATTAGGACAATTCAGGACAGCTTTTTCTTGCTATGATCGATTGTAGCATCATTTCATCACATTTTTCCATAGAACTGTACAAATTTTGCTAAAAAAATGTATTTTTTATAAGAGTAAATATATAGAAAATGAAAGTCGTGCCCCTTATTTTTTGTTTGTAAGATTTGAATCTAGTACCAAAGAAAACACTATATCAAATTTTAAAAGAAAATTCCAGGAAGAATTTTATCATGTGGCATGATTGATAAAGTTAAGTAACAATAACTTAACAGAAAATATTCTATTAAAAGGCGTGTATCCCATCTTGACTAGTCATACAAAATATGTACAGGTGTGATGTGTGTAAATTGTATAATAAGTATACAGCAGAGTACCATAAATAATTTTAAATAAACTACAAAATGTTTTGACCAATGATCCTTTAACAATTTACAAAAAGAAAAACACAGTGCATAGACCACAAGACCGCAAGTGGGCAAGTCATAAATTAATTTTTAAAAACACATTAATTAAGTCCACAGGGCCACTTGCTGGGATTATAAATTCTTGATTTGATGTGTAAATGAACTATGATTAAAAACTGGAAATTCGCTCTTCCCGATGTCCATTGGACTTGGGGCAAAATGAACCATGAGGAGAAAATCCCATCCTTTGGAGAGGATTTTCAGGTGTCTCTATGTACATGGAGAGGAAGATTTCCAAGCTAGCGAGGTGGTTTGAGGAAAAAGATTGCCCCGTGGAGATAAAAATGTCCAGTGAGCCCAGCATCAGTGGTGTAACCGTTTTTGTGTCGCTTGCCCTAAGGCAGGGAAGACACATAGGGATCACTCTTTGTCCACTGTTGTTACAAGGCGGCACTCAGGCCGTCTTGTTCCGTTTCTGATGCGTTCTTTACAGAAGGCCTTCAGGCCGGTATTGTTTGTTTTTGATGGGTTTCTTTCTTCTGATTCTTCTTTCTGGCAACACGTCAATTATTGCGTCTAGCTCTAGACATGGTTTGACGTATTCTAACTAGAATTGCACCAAATGACCAACTGAGTCCTTCCCATTTATTCAGATGACTTTGACCATGTCGGGGTCCTCTAGGGGTCACAGGGGTACAAAAGTGTGATTTTTTTACAAAAAAACTGTATCTCCTCCTCAGTTTACCTTGCATGGTAACGGACTCATGCATGTGGAGCAGCTTGAGACCCTTCACAAAATTATGGGTCGTCGAGCAGGTCAATCTGGGGTCACTTAAGGGGGATATTCCGGTACTTAATGGACAAAATCTTTAAAAAATCTTTTAAAATAGCTATTCTGGTATATGCAAAGTTGCATGGTCACGGGATTATACATATGAAGCAGCGTAAGACCCTCCACAAATGTTGTGCTCGGCATGGTGGTCAAAGGTCATTAAGGGGGAAATTCCGGGTCAAAACCAAAAAAATTCCAAAATTATCAAAAATTTTATCTCAAAACCCAACCACAGAGTACAATAACTTAATTGCTAGATATGCTTTCATGTACCTGGGTATTTAAGGTATTTTATATTCGGAAGGTCAAAGGTACATTAAGGTCATTTCCGTTTTAAGGGAAATATTTTCAAGAAGTTTTATCTACCAGAAACTAAGCCTAGTAGAATTTTTATTTGCATTGGAATGTTCAATGCATTTTTGTTGTGTGTGTTACACGAGGGGTTTTTTTTTATTACCGGATCACCAGGTCATAAGGGGTCAAAAGGTCAATTTTGCCAAAAAAATGTTAAAATACGACCAAATTGGATTATCTCAGCCTATAGAAAACAGAAAAACCCGTATTACTAACAGTGATGAACATTAATAGTAGAAGAGGTCTCATGATAGTCTCGACCCAAAGGTTAAAGCTCCGAATTGTTGAACTGGAAATTTGGACCAGGGAAATAATCTCGGGATATCGTAATACAGAAAAATTACGTTGACCCTAGTCGTGACCCAGGGGTCACGCAATAGAGGTTGCAAAGGTCAAATCCCTTCGAATGTTGGGATTGCGTGTAATTTTAATGTCAAATTATCTTCTTCTACAGGATTAGCCGATAAAACCAAACTGGTTCAGAGGAAACACAGACCCTGCTCTAGGGTGTTCGGGGATAGGAGTAAAGATCATTAAGGGGGTAATTTCCGGTTGAAAGCCAAAAATTGTGAAAAAATTAAAAATCGACTCTGTCCTTACCAAATTAGTAACAGAGAGACGTTATTAGAGCACATGTATTGACCAGGCAGGGCGTCGGGTTGTCCACATTTCAGGATCAAAGGTCATTAAGGGGTCACTTCCGGTCAAAAACCCAAAATATTCCAAATTTTCAATTTTTATCTCCAAAACCCAAAATTAGTTACAGGACGGAAACTTTGAGATTTGCGTTCCATGTTACATGGTGTATGCAAGATTTTTTATTTGGGAGGTCAAAGGTTCATTTAAGTTCATTTCCGGTTTTTAAGGGAAATAATTTCGAGAATGGGTATCTGTGCGAGGCATGGGGATCAAAAAGGTCATTAAGGGGGAACGTTCGGTCAAAAACCAAACATCTTCCAAAATATCAAAAATTTTCTATCTCAAAAACCAACATAGTGACAGCTGAAGTAACTGCAAGATACGACGCTCATGTTACCTGGTGTATGCCAATGTATTTTATTTTTGGAGGTCCAAAGGTCATTTAAGGTCATTTCCGGTTTTAAGGTAAATAATGTCAATAGTTGATATCCAGAACTAAGCATCGGAGAAATTTTTATTTGCATGGAACAATGCATTTTGTGTGTACACAAGTTTTTTTATACGAGATCAAAGGTCATTAGGGGGTGTCAAAAGGTCAATTTTGTCCAAAAAAATCTAAAATAAGACCAAATTGGTTTTATCTCAGCCCTATAGAGGCAAGATAAAGCCCGTTATTGCTGCAGTGATGTACAGAATGGTAAGGAGAGGTCTATGATAGTCTCGACCCACCCAAAGGTCAAAATCTACAAACCAAGCTCGATTGAGCTGAAATTTTCAGTGTAATCCTTGTGGCATCATAAAAAACGGAAACAAGTAAAAGTTGACCCATTCGTGACCCAGGGATCACGTTATAGGGTTGAAAAGGGTCAATCCCTGAAAATGCTTGGATTGAGTTGCAACTCAAGAAATTGACTCCTTGTGAAGATTGGTGTTAACACGTTAAAAATACAGTTATGACAATTTGCGTGAGTTACAGGGGTAAAGGTCAAAGTCACTCAAGGGTCATTAGGGATCACCATCCATTCCCAATACGGCCGTCCTCGTAAATTAGATCTGTTCCCAGGTTCTAGTTCTTTCTTCTTTCTGTCAACACTTCAACTGAGTTAGCTCAAGTCATGTTTGACGTATTCGGACCCGGACCGTACAATGAATGACCGCTGAGGCATCCCATTAGGTCACATGACTGTGAACCCTTCGGGTGTCATCTAGCGGGTCCACAGGGGTCAAAGTGTCATTTGCTTTAAAAAAGTTTCAGCGACTCACAGTTACAATGCACGCGATCACGTGACTAATGTATATGAAGTAGCTTGAGACCCTTACAAAAGTTATGGGGTGCGAGGTCAAATCTGGGGTCATAAAGGGGGCACTTCGGTCTTGTAAGTGAAAAAATCTTCCAAATATCTTCAAAAATAGCTATATTCTAGATGCAACGTTGCCATGGTCACGTGTCTCATACATACGAAGCAGCTTCAGACCCTGCACACGGTGTGCTCGGCATGGGGGTGTCAAAGGTCATTAAGGGGGAAACTTCCGGTCAAAAACCAAAAATACTCCAAAATATTCAAACATTTTTATAGCAAACCCAAACATAGTACCAGTATTTTTAACGTGACAGATATGTTTCATGTTACCTGGGTATGCAAGGTATTTTTATTTGGAGTCAAGGTTCATTTAAGGTCATTTCCGGTTTTACGGTAAATAATTTAAGAATTTTTATCTCCAGAACTATGGCATAGTAGAATTTTTTATTTGCATTGGAACAATGCATTTTTGTGTCGCCTGCTTACGAAGGAAGACAAATAGGGATCACTTTGTCCACTGTTGTGTTGTGTCTGTTGTTGATGATGGTCTGTTGTTGATGTCGGTTGTTGTGACAACAAGGGTTAACATTTGTCTATAATATCCGCATCATTTGATGGATTCAAACCAAAATTGGGTTCATAGGCTGCCACATGGGATCACTCATTTGTTGACGAGGTCGAAAGGGGTCCACATACCAAGGTCAAAGGTATGTTAAGAGTCAAGTTGTAAGATAGGCTGAAAATGTAAAAATCTGGGACTTCAACTTCCACTACTTTGATGGATTCAAAAAACCAAAATGGAGTCATAGGTTGGCAAACATGGGATCCTCATTTGTGATGAGGTCAAAGGTTCACCATTCCAAGGTCAAGGGTCATGTAAGACACACATAGGGATCACTTGTCCAATTTGTTTGGTTGTTGATCTTTGGTGATGAATGTTCTTTTGTTGCTGTCTGTTGTGAAAACTGGTTAACATTTGTCCTATAATATCCGCATCATTTGATGGATTCAAACCACAATTGGGTTCTAGGTTGCAACATGGATCCCCTCATTTTGTTGACGAGGGCCAAAGGTCACATACCAAGGTCAAAGGTCATGTAAGGTCAAGTTGTAAGATAGGCTGAAATGTAAAATGGGAGTCATATGTGTACATGGGATCCAACTTCCACATACTTTGATGCTGAAATGTAAATGGACTTCAACCTCTACATACTTTTGAATGGATTCAAACCAAAATGGAGTCATAGGTGGCAACATGGGGATCCCTCATGGTTGATTGAGGTCAAAGGTCACATTCCAATATCAAAGGTCATGTAAGGGGTCAGTTTTAAGATAGGCTGAAATGTAAAATGTTCTTGTTTCTTACATTGTTGCTTGTTCTGTTGTAAATTTTAATCATTTTGGATTCAGAAAGGTAAACGAATTTGTTTGTTTAATAAGTAATTTGTTGATGTTTATTGTTCTTGTTTTACATATTGGTTGCTTGTTATTGTTGTAATTTTCAATATTTGTTATTCAGAAGGTTAGAAGAATTTGGTTATTTTATTCATAAAGGTTAGAAGAATTTGTTATGTTTATGTTCTTGTTTTTACATTACAGTTGTGTTTTTTACACAAAACAAGCGCCACAAACATGGTATCCCTCATTTGTTGACAAGGTCAAAGGTCACACCCAAGGTCAAGGTCATGTAAGGTCAAGTGGTAAATATAGGCTGAAATGTAAAATGGACCTTCAACTTCCAATACTTTGATGGTTCAAACCAAAAGGGGAGTCATAGGTGCAACCTGGGATCCCCTCCTTGTTTGATGAGGTCAAAGGTCACATTCCAAGTCAAAGGTCATGTAAGGTCAGTTGTAAGATAGGCTGAAATGTAAAGTTCTTGTTTTTACACATTTTTTGCTTGTCTTGTTGTGTAATTTATCTCAATATTTGTTATTCATACAGGTTAAAGAATTTGTTTATTTTATTCATCAGGTTTAGAAGAATTTGTTATGTTTATGTTCTTGTTTTTACATACAGTTGTGTTTAACAAAACAAGCGCCAATACAAGTAGGTAAATACTTCACATGTTTACAAAAGATTCTGATTCTTTCTCCATCTTTATTACTTAACAGTTGAAGTTGCATTTTTTCTTCAAGATATTTCTGAGAAGTTGCTTTTAAAAATATAACATTGCTTATTTGCAGATTGCACAGTTCAGTTGCTTGTTCTCCAGTATTTATTGTTATTGCAGAGTTCATTCTTCAGTAGTTACTGTTATTTACTTGAATTTGTTATTTACTAGTGTTTGTTATTTTAGTGGCATTTCATATTTCATTGCAGACTACAGAGGTTAGTTGTTCATCTGATTTTCTTCATTATTAACACTCGTTCTTCAGTAGTCATTATTTCCTTGAATTTGTTATTTATTAGTAATTTGTTATTTCTTCATTATTAACAATCATTCATAAGTAGTCCTTGTTATTTCTTTGAATTTATTATTTTAGTGGTATAAAGTACCACCTTTGCAGACTTCAGTTGTTGTTCATCTGAATTTATTCATCATTACCGCTTTAACAGTGGTGTCATATATACACCTTCTGTAAATATTAACTACTTGAGTGCATAGGGCATAATATTAAATACCCCATACAATTTCCTACTTTGTGCAAAGAGCATAATATGAGGCCCTGAGTTGAAGGTAATTTTAAAGTAAAGTAACCTTTGGCTTAATCTGGCAAGTGATCCCATTGTGGCTCATATGATTTTGGGTGTGACCATGCCTTAAAAGAACCAAATGTAAATTGTAATTGAGTGACACCAAAATACCTCCCACACACTACTGTAAATATGAAAATTTGACAGCCGCACTCAAATGGTTAATATTATGTGACGTGATCAAAGGAAATGAGTTGCACATCAGCAAAATTCAATATTAATTTTTTCAGCAGTGCCTGTAGCTACACATTAGCAGCTTTAAATATTAATTTTTCAACAGTGCTTAATTTATTAAATATGAATGAAAAATGTTACCTTTTGGTCTAAACTCCATTGCAATTGGACATCTGCTTGTTAAAATATGGACAATTCTTTAAAGCAGTGCTAAAATATAAGAGTGTGTCACCTTTTTCAGTTTACAACTCAAAATTAGTATTAGTGACATTTGCTCATTCTCCCTGATCCTGTCACATTTGTGCATACATTTTTGTTGTTGATTGATGTGCCCTGTATATTTCCTTCTGTAGCACAACACCCGATGAGGATGTGGTTGTCATTCCTACTCACAAATCGTGGTGCCCACACCTACAACTGAAACATATTCTCCTGTGATTTGTGCCAGAAAAAATTCAAAACTCTAGTACATAAGGCACATCATAAATGTAACTATTGCAATCAATGTAAAACCCTATTTTCATCACATCAGAGGCTAAAGACTCATACAGTTTCTGCACACAATAAGTTACCTCGCACAAGTGGTGGGTAACTGCCACCTTCACACAATCCAATGCCACCAAGTCGAGCAATGGCTACTGGCCTCCTTTATAATCCTGAGTTTGTATCAAATTTGATACCAGAAACTCGGTGTTGGATTACTGATGATGTCATGATGGCAGCTATTGAATTGCTGAGGCAACAAGATACCAACAATGTATTTACCATTGGGGACTTTAGTCCAGCAGTACAACAAGTAGCATCACAACATCCATCACAGCAATTTCACCTACAAAACAATAGAATAGCCATCAACTTCCTTCTGTGTTGCATCAACACTGGTATTGTGTTATTTTCTTTCCTGATACGCAAGAAATCCGTGTTTATGACTCAATGAGCAACCCAGAACACCGACAACTGGTACTACCGGTCCTCAGGCAAATGTATGGCAGTGTGGCAGAAAACAAAGTGAGCTTTCCACCTGTCAGTCAGCAACCTCAGAATGACCCTGCATGTGGTGCATTTGCGATTGCATATGCCTTTTTGTTTATTCTAGGACGGTCACCAGAAACCCAGTATTATGATAAGTCGAGAATGAGACACCACTTACGACACTGTATAAGAACACAAACACTAGTTCATTTCCCTACTACCCATGCACAATACATGCACAACTACAGAAAAAGCCCTGAGAAAAAACAAAAAGAAGCAGAAGCCTCAAGACAAGCTAGATTGGACCCTGAGAAAAGAAAGCGAGAAGCAGCAGCACAGAAAAGTTACAAAAAAGCTGTGCAGAATTTAAATCTGAGAAGAAAGAGAAACAAGAAGCAGAAGCCATGCAGCAACAACGCTAGATTGGACCCTGCGGAAGAAAGAGCGAGAAGCAGTAGCCATGCAGCAAGCTTAGCTTGGACCTTGAGAAAAAGAAAGCGAAGAAGCAGCAAGGGCCAGCAGCACAAGCTAGATTGGACCCTGAGGGAAAAGAGGAGAGAAGCAGCAGCACAGAAAGTTACAAGAAAAGCTGTGCAGATTAAATCCTGAGAGAAAGAAACAAGACGCAGGAGCCCTTGTGAGACAAGCTAGATTGGACCATGAGAGAAGGGGAAAGAGAGAAAGCAGCAGCTTGCAGCATGTAGAATTGGACCCTGAGGAAGAAAAAGAGAGAGCAGTAGCCATGCAGCATGCTAGATTGGACCCTGAGAAAAGAAGCGAGACGAAGCAAGCCATTGAGCCAAGCTAGATTGGGACCCTGCAGAGAAGGGAAAGAGAGAGCCAAGCAGCACAGAAAAGTTACAAGAAGCTGTGCAGATTAAACCTGAGAGAAAGACGAAACAAGAAGAAGAGCAATGCAGCAAGTAAGATTGGACCCTGAGAAAGAAAGCGAGAAGCAGCAACAATGCAGCAAGGCTAGATTGGACCCTGAGAAAAGAAAAGAGGAAGCAAGCAGCAATTGCAGCAAGCTAGATTGGACCTGAGAAAAGAAAAAGACAGAAGCAGCAGCCATGCAGCAAGCTAGATTGGACCATGAGAAAAGAAAAAAAGATAGCTAGCGCCAGCACAGAAAAAATACAGGGACAGAAACCACATGTAAACACACTTCATTGCATGCACAAACAAAATCTGCGGACAAATGTCAAGAGTGACACGTGAAGAGTTGATCCAGTCTTTTGAAGGGACATTGATCCCAAGGTTGTGAATATTGAATGTTAATTCTTGCTCGCAATCTATTCTTCAGACAGTCAGTACAGCGAGTTCCCAATTTGAAACATTCCACTTGATTTAAGACAGAAATGCATAAAAGGTACTGAAGTAGTATGGTGAAGGGAATCTGCCACCCATGTTTGCAAGTATGTGAAAGTTAAAACGTTATGCCACCAATGAGCAAAGCCAACAAAGGATGACCTGATTCCTGACCAGCCTGAGCAGCTACAAACTGAATGACTTGAAGAAAGACTTATATCACCTCTCAATAAAATTTATGCAAAATGGGGAGCTCACCAGTGGAGACAAGTTGCTGTTCGTTGGGAATGTTGCTAAAAGTAAATGTCCAGCTGACATGTTGAAAGCAGTAACAAATGGGCCCCAGCGAGCTGGAATACTCGAACACATTACCTGTTAAATTAAGGAGGAGGATTCGATTATAAGGACCTCATTTATGTATTGAAAATGTGTGAGGCCTCAAAAATTGCCTTGATTACTACACGATACTTTACTATGTAAAACCCCAATGTTTCAGAGGATATGTTCACACAAGGCCGGGATGAAGAATGGCTGAACAAACACATTCCAAAATGGACAGATGATGGTGATTGGAATCAATTCATTGAGGAAGATCAACCATCTGATGAAAAAAACAATAATTCACTCTAACACAGTCCAATAAAGAAGTCAAAGAAAGGGAAAATGAATCAGATTGGTCAGAAGATGACGAGTGCAACCCCCAAAATCACATGGATTATCAGACACCATGATGGTGCCATCACTGAATGAACCTGCTGGAAAAGCCAGTGTATTTCGCTTGCCCAAGTGGGAGGGGAATCAACCCATAAGTGATATTTGCAGAAGTGTGGAGGGAATTGTCATTTACAACAATTTTCTGTGGAGAGACAAGACAATCAAAACAACAGACAGAACAACTTCCCGTCAGAATAAGCCCAAATATGCAAAATCGGGGAAATTGGTGCAAAGACCGCACGAGCTGCCATATCTATGACAAATCTGTTTTTCAAAAACAAGAAAACAATTCAATTGAAACAAATTACAAGATAAGGCTTGGTTGTCTATGCGCCGTTACATTAAAACAAAGGCAAGCACTACAAGCCAAAGGGATGTGAAAAAGATCCAAGCTACAGTGGAAAAAAAAATGGTTATTAAACTTGAGGAAGGCTTACAAGATCTTTCGCCACCACAAGATGTACTCCACCCCTTATGGGACAATCCAAAAGAGATGTTTTTGCCCATGATTCGTCAAATTTTGGTCTGGCCCAACCTGGTTTATCAGTCTCTCTGCAGCTGAATGTCTGAAACCATGGGAAACCACTTTTAGCATCTCTAGGTAAGATCTTAATCAAGTAACTTACCACCAGATTGGGGAAAGGAAATAGAAAAATTATGACATGGAAAAATCAAAGGTCTAGACTGATTAAGTCAGATCCAGTTACAGTGGCAAGGGGTACTTTGACTACCAGAGTTCAACAATTTCAACCCTTTTCTGCTATCAGCTTATGCCCCAATTGGTTGTCATCAAGGAATTTTTATAGAGTTGATTTCAACCAACAAGTTGGATCTCCCATATTCATGGCTTATTGTGGGACAAAATTGCACTCAGTATGGCCATGATAAGGTTGAGACATTGAAAATTTATCAGTCAAGTGTATTACCAACATTCATAATTCCCTTGATCCAATGGTTTAATACCAAAGACCAGGCATTCTCATAACTTGCCAGAAAAGAAACAAGAAAAAAGGTGGTCGATTCTTCAACTTTCCCACTTTCCACCTATGGCCTCTACAAGGAAGTCCTGCACCACTTACACGGATACACTGCAGGAGAAAGAAAGAGAAGAGCCCCAAGCTAACACTGGAATGACATTTGTAGCCACCATAACAAAACTTGATTTGAAGCAGACCAGATATATGATGAATTTCCTCCTCAACAAAACTGACAGAGGAGAAATACCTACAGGCAATACACAGCTCTTTATCAGACCTCGTACTTTCTTGGAGAGGGAACCCATGATATCAGGGTCAATGGGTAATAACTAGTGTCAGCAAGCTTGGCAAGCCAATCATGATATCCAGTTTGTACTGGATGCATATGCCTGTGCAATGTACCCCTATTGTTACCTACGTCAGTAAGGACCAGGTGGTATTGATGATCTGATGAGGCGGGCATGTCAAGATGCCAAAGACGGAAATAGTAATATCAAGTCCCATATCAGGGCAGTAGGAAACAAGTTCACCAAACATGTTGAGATGTGTGCTCAAGAAGCAGTGTACATTGCACACTACAACTTGCCCTACGCAGATCTAGCACAGCATTGACTTTCATCAAGACCAGTCCCACTGGTGAGCGTCATTCATTCTGAAAAGTGACGTCAGCTTCACTTACTTCCCTGATGATTGAAGACAACAATGCCCCGTAATAATTATTACCAGGTATATTGAGAGACCAGCGGAAAAAATGGAAGCAAGCAACTTGTTGGTGACTTTGCTTCCTCATAGGACTCATAAACAAAAACCAAAGTTACACCAGGAAAAAGAAAAAAAAAAACAACATGAACTTCAGAGAGTGACATGGATGACACACAGATGATGATTGTCCAGACAAATCAGCTCAACAAGAAGGGTATGGACTATCAACTCTCAAAATTCCTTCGGGGAAACACTTTTAAGAAAAAGCGCAAGAAAAAGGAAGGTCATTCGCTTATGTAAGGTACAATAAGAAGACAGATCCAGAAAACCACTTATTAGAGAATTTGATGTTATTCTGTCCATTTAGAAATTGAAGACATGCTGATGGGTGTTAGGAGCAGTAACATATGAGGAACAATACAGCACCGATGCAGGAAGTGAAAGTGATATCCACAAATTTTTGGATTCAATAGATGTGGACAGCAGCTAGATGCTGCAGCGGAGCACATACGCAACTCGTGAACGTAGAAGATTGAAAACCTGTTTGAATTCTGTTGACACCAGTTGCACAAATGTAGAGCTTCAAATAAAGCGAAGGGGGAACACTTATGAAAACAACCTAAGAAGATTTATTTACAGACTATGATGTAGGACAGGATCTTGGAGTACGACGAGCAGCTGGCACAGATGAAACTGAAGGGAATGCTCAGGAAATAGACGTGTACAAAGATAAAGATTCAGAGCTGATTGCGAGAGCTTTAATAAGACGCAAAAAAAATATTCATGACATCCTGAAAATGATCAAAACGTCTCATGAACAGTTCTTTACATTCATCACAGGTGGTGCCCAGGAGTTGGCAAAACCGTGTGGTAACTTACAAAACTCTTATCAGGCCTTTCTTCGTCACTACAAACACCATTCCTGTAAATCCTGAGGAAAAGAAACGTACTGGCTACTAGGCCCCAAAGGAAAGCAGCATATCTGATTGGGGGTAGGACATACATTCAGCTTTCATAATACCAGCCAATCAGAGCCTCAGTCATACAAGTCATTAAAGAATGACCATGTTGAACACCATTGCGCAAACAGCTAGGTGAAGTGGGGAAACCATATTGAGAGATGTGACCAAGGTATCAAGGTGGGGTGTAATTTGGTTAACTATTGTCGGACCCGGTTAGAGTAGATAGTTTGAGAACGGCAAGATATGAAGAAAGTAGATTTGCCACGTCGGAGGACAGTTAGGAGTTAATGTTAATTTGTATTGGGAGACCTCTTCCACTACACCTGTTATGATAAGTGGTTATTTCAATATCTAACAGGTGACTACAGTATCTTCGCCCACCACATGTGTGGTTAGATAACATGAAACTTTTTGAGCTGACAGGACATCATGAGACAAAGTGGTGATAATGCGGTTTGCTGAAGTCTGAACAATATGAGAGAGGGAGAAGGCCATCACACTGAAGGACGACATAAAGTTTGATACCTCACGTACCATCAGTCCTAGGAATACATCTTACCCGGGTGATGTGCAACACATATTTCTATATTACAATGACAGTGTCAAAACCATAATGATTAAACTCTACCAGTTCAGCCAAAAACATGAAAAAGTCACTTGGCCTATCGTACTGGACCGTGTTATTGGGGATGGTCCCCACGGACGTTAAAGACAGGAATACTCTGCCAAAAGCACCCATACAGGCTATAAAGATGCCCAATGGGATGTCAAAGAGTACCAAAAACAGCTTTAGGGTTGGAAATGAACAAAATGACAGTGAACTTGGATGTTTCAGATGGCTTATAGTAAAAGGGAAGAAGGTGGTGTACCAGACCTATTTCATACACATCAACAAGGAAAAGACATCAATAATTTGGATGGAATTTGAAGGAAGCTGACTATCGGTTAAGGAGTGAGAAACAACAGCACGCATCTCACTCCCCAGCCATCAATAATGAGTGGACCACCCAATTTTCCCACAATCAGTTTAAGGGACAGTTTTTCCTGTTGGAAAAAAATGTAAAAAATCCAGCGCCGGCAGTTCCCACTTCAACTATATGTGCCAGGATGTTCACGCTCACAAGGTGATACCCTCGACAAACTGGTAGTTCAATTGCCATCACAAAAACAAGAAAGCAATATGCACTATGTAGCATAAGTAGGGTTACTACTTTAGATAACCGGATCTACTACCACCATTTTTTTGACCCCATCCAAAAATTTGTGTTCTAAGACTGTCAGTTGTTGAAATGGAAAAAGACTCGCACACATGCCAGAGAAAGCTCTGCTATACCCCACTTTATCAGCTACCAAATGATGTTCTGAAGATCTGATTTCACAATGCCCAAATTGTGATCTTCATTGGAAGACCATAAATCTGGACTACAACTCGTGCATTGTGCGATGTGCTGATGATTTGTTGAGTTCACGTTGTGCCAACGAGATACTAATGTACAACTACCAGGATTTGTTAGCCACAGAAATGACTTCTCTCTGTCTCCCAAAAGAAACTGCTATGGTAAAGATTCAGTTATCTTCCTAAAGACAATCTGCCGTGTCAAGCTAGAAACAAATCTTAGTACACATGACATTGAAATCACTCTAGTGAAAAGTTGTCAGACCCTTTAAACCAGTACACATGGTTGCGTCCTGTAAGACCACCTCTAAAACCCCATGGTCAAAACTCAAAGTGGTTGATTAATATTCCCTCACTAATAGCGTACTTGCGGAACAATGTCATTCATGGGCCGGACGTCAATACTGATGATGTTAAATTTAGGCAGATCTCCAATTCATGCAGCAGTAACCCCCAACTTCAAACAAGAAGTAACTGAACACAAACTACAAACAACAAACACCCACAATAGCACTCACATTTACACATATCAAGAAATATGGAGTACAAGCCATTGGCATTACTGGAGTCATATTACTCTTACCACAAATCTCTGTGGCTAGCTCTACAGCTGGGTGCATCCATGTAACTCTTCCTACCCTAGACAAGGTTGAACCAACTACAAAAACTCCAAAATAGACTTCACATTTACAATAAATATCAAGAATATGGAGCTACAGCATGGCCATACTGGAATCTTATTACTCGTGCCACAAATCTCTGTGGCTAACTCTAAGCTGGGTGCATCCCTGTAAAATCTTCCTACCCTAGCAAGGTGTGAACCAAAACTACAAACAACCCAAAAGTTTAGAACTTAAACAATTTTACACATAAATTATCAAGAATATGGAGTACAGCCATGGCATACTGGACTCGTATTACTCTTACCACAAATCTCTGTGGCTTACTCTACAGCTGGGTGCATCCATGTAACTTTCCTACCTAGGACAGTAAGCAGTAAATCCTTGCATGTCCAATTGTTCATTTATTTTGTTATCAACAGTTCCCCCAGTCTAACCAATGGTTTCGGCCAGGACTGTGATGTTTTTTTTGTTTGAAATGTGTTTACCTCCTATATTACCACTCTGATAGGTGTTACCAATAGGCAGCACGCAGTACGTGGAAAATCCGTATACACATGATGTCCTCCTGTGATACAAAATATGCTCTTAAACCTAGGTTATCACAACAGGTTCTCATTGGGTCCGAGAGAAGTTTAATCGCATATTGAACCACAAACATCGTTCCGATATGTTCTCATAGACTCAAAACTAATTCCATCAAATTCTGCCTGACAAGGATGCTTGCTTTATTTCTCTGGTAATATAATGCTTGCTTTTTTATTCCTTGTTGTTCTTTAGAGCGTTACCTTAAGGCCGTCTTTTAGAATATTAGCCATTGGCTATACCTTAACTATGCTTGTATTATAGTCTGGGCTCCATTAGTCCATCATTCACAAACCGCGACGGCAGGCGGCACGTGCGGTCCGAGGACCCGATTTATTTTTTCCTTCAATATCATAAAAAGTGCTGGCAAATGCAAAGGGTGAGACAAACCACATTACACTTTAACTTTCACAGCATTTTAAAGTAAAAAAGGTCCACTCTTGTAGGACTAACCCCTGTTTTAAACCCCAGGATAAAGTTAGTCTCCCTGCAGGAAGACCAAGCCACTAAGGTTAGAATTTATTCCAATACTAAGATTTTCAAAATACACATTGCTCCAGTACAAAAAAAATTTAATTTAAAAATATCAGACATTGATGAATGATTGATTAAAAACCTATCCATAGACCTTAAACACCAAAAAATCGCATGAATGCTAATAATATGGTCGGTTTTGAAACCTAGGAATTGTAAAAAGTGTTTTAAAAAAACTAAGAAAAAAGGACAAATTTGTTTCCTGTCAAATTTATAGATTCCCACATATAAAATATTTCCCAAGTAAACATTGTTTATTTCTCAACATGCAGTCCCGCTCCAAGTTTACTCCAAAAACCACGGCCTCAGCGGCCAATGAGTCCAATCGATATTTGGGTGATGATTGTACCGCAGCCCAGGCAGCGTCCACCCCAACCTGGCTGCCAGAACCCAGCCATAGCAGACAGGCAAAGGTGACTGTAAAGGAGTTCAAATGTACCATTTTCAGACACTCAGCAAGCAGCTAAGAGGAAAAGAGTAAGGATACCGGATATTTAGGCTAATATATCATTGAACCAATTTGGTAAAATGCAACTTAGTGATAAATAATGTGTTGACCAAGGATAGATGCACTTTTTTTGAATGATTGATTGATGGCAAAAGAATTGATATTAACCTTTAGCAATTATCCAACTTGTGATACAAAATCAGTTGGATATCACTACTTTTCCAAATATGGTGCGAGTCAAAGGCAATATCACCCACTTAGTTACCCCAAAACTTGAGTTTTGTGAAAACATTTTGTTGTAGATGTCATACCAAAATCTTTTTTTTTGCAGTTAAAAGCACAGGAGGAAAGGAGGAAGATGCAGTTAGGACACGTAGTAAGTAGTGTAAGATAGTTATAGTAGTAGTAGTATGTAGTAATGTCAAGCCATCTGCAACTCCAGTCTGTTTGGCTCCAAAAGACATTGAAGGATAGCCACTCCATCATGAAGAAAGGTTACAAATGATGATGGGTGGACATGAAAAGTTCTTGCAGTCTGTATCCTTTTCAATATTGGATATCTTCGATTGAGATTTTAGTGCTGTTTTGTATTCCATTCTGATGCAGTCCACTATAAATGGAAATGCACACGACCCCCCAGGACCGGGATTTAAAGAATGAAGGAGGTTGCGATTGGCTGGTTCAAATATGTCGGGAGTACATTTTTTTTAGGAGATGAATATGCCAGTCGATAAGGAGAAGATCCAAACATATTTCCACATCAAGCTGTTCTGCAGGTTTTTTTCTGAGTAACTGGATTTCTTTCTGATTTTAAAACTGGGTTTCATTTCCCCCAAAGAGCTGAATATGATCAAAAGAAGTTGAAAGGTCTTATATTTACCTGAATGACTCAAAATAAAATGCAGTTGTGTGGTGTGGCCTCTAAAAATCACCACTTACCCTTACTCTCCTGATAGTCATTCTGATGTAATTGACATGGAGAGCATAATATGACAATCAAAGATGAAATCTTATGTCACTAATCTTACTGTGTATATCATTCTGGACCTTCACATAAACAAGTCCCTTACACCTGATTGAGCTGCACAGTGTGGTGTTCATTTTGCAAGATGAATAAGTAGGCAACACATGATCATACCAAAAATGCATTATAAGCGTGTGAAGCACTTTGGCAAATGACTACTAAAAGGTGAGTAACATCCAAGTTTGGGAAGCTGACAGGTTCCGTATAAAATGTACCCACCTTTGAAATAACGCTTTATATTTGCTATTATCCTTAACCATGGCACCACAGACATATCTCAAAGCCAGCTCCAAGGAAGATGGCCAAGCCAACTCGTAAGGTATCCCGAAGGACCAAACCCAACCCACCACTTCCAACTCTACACAAGTTTCTATGATCTAATTGTAGAGATATGCCTTTCACTTAGAGCATATGTTGTGTTGTGTGACCAAGCAAGCCAAATGAGGTGTTGTCTATGTTGAAAGGGACACATGCATGATGAATACCGCTGCTGTATTAGTGTGATGTTTACGGATAGATGGTGTACAGAAGTGTGCCAAGAATGAAAAGACGGTAAACCCAACCATCACCAGCATGCCCCTTCAGAATGGCGTTACAAACAGAAACAAACAAAACACAAACGGCTGTATCACATGGGGATTTTCCCCCCTAGCATCCATCCTGAAAGCGGCGATTCAGACTAACTGTTCCATAGAAGGACATTTTTTAAACATCTAGGTAGTCTGCAGGCTGTGCATGAAGGCAATCTTCGTTTGTACTCATTTCACTTATCTTGCCGTGTCTACTCTTGCTCCTGCGGCAGCGACTGCACAGTGCACCTGAACAATTTGCAATGCAGTTAGCTGCAGGATAGGGGCTTCCAAAGTACACCAGTTTTAGGTGCACAGTGATATGTCCTACTCTACATACCTACACCAATGGCAATTGCTGCTTATGGTAGATGATATCCTAGTATATGGCCAGATTTTTACCTATGTGATAGGCTAGAATGCAGCTACTCCATGTCTAGCACTACTGCACAGTAAACAGCAGTTGTGATGCAGTAGCTGCCAAGATAGGGCTTGTTTTCCAAAGTACACCAATTTAATATACAGGTGCACAGGATATGTCTTCCTCACATTACCTCCCCAATGGCAACTCTGTACGGGTAGATTACATCCAGTATATATAGGCCATAAGTGACGATAGTCTGGAAATCATTATTCTCAATACATGGCGCCAATGATAAACCAAAGGTTAACCATGGTTTGTGTCTTTGTCATAAATTTTTAAAGGTTTCAGGTCCGGTATGTGACGCAATCACTCACTACAGTGTTTTCTCTTTTAACACTTAACCGGACTTTGGTCACTTCTACCAGATTCGCTTCAGCTGTTTCCATTGTTTTTAGCGCAGTGAAGTTGAACCATTCCTCAAAACTAGTGAGCATAGAAATCTTGATTGGAGCCTGCTCTAGATTTCAAAACTAGCCAGAGTGGCTCGCCTCGAGCGTTTTTCAATGAACTGCAACCCGATATAAGCTGCTCTGCCCATACAAGTTTGCCGACGGGAGATCAGTAATTACCAGTCTTAATCCCTAGTCCTGGTGTGGTGAGGCCCAAGATTTGGCCTAGCATGGTCCGGTTAAGGGTTTAGTATTTTGAATTTTTTCCTGCTAACCTAACATCTATTTTTTAATTTTTCCCCCTATTATGGAAAGCAACATACTAATGCATAAACGGTGCTGTGGTAATGTGTAATTATCTGAAACCCAAGTTAAAGGCAATTTTTGCAAAACTTGGTCTTTTGGTGAAAAATGCCCGTATCGTGAGTTGTTAGTACAAATTTGTTGCCCTCTACGCAGCACACACATATGTAAAATACCTCGAATTTCAAAACTGGGCAAAGAAAATTAAAATAGTTGTTAGGGTTATCCATTAAAAACAAGTAAAAATTAAAAATCTTTAAAATCCCCATATTTTGTTGATTAATTACATCAGGGGACCTGAACCTTAAGAAATGTATGACAAAACCAAACTATTGTTTTAACTTTGTTTTATCATGCTATGTAAATCAAGAATAATGATTTCAGACTATCTATCACTCTAAGCTGCTATGTACAAACCTTAAGAATTCGAAAGAGACTATCATAGTGAATGAAGTTCCAAATTTACAGTATTCAGGTAGGGAGTTGCTGTTTCATTAAGATGCCCATTTCATAAGGGATTATGATGGTCAGAATGCATTAAAAAGACACAGACTGGTAATGTTGCATAAAGGGGCATTTGTGATCCACAGCCTCGCTCCCTACTAAAAGTTTTAAAATTGTTATCATCTAAACCGTTGGCCAAGCATAGTATGGGGGTTGGGGTGGGTACTTAATCTTATATGCAAATTCGGTCTACTCTGGATGAAATTCGCATTTTTGGATTTTCTGTCCATAAACACCATAAATGACAACACAGTGGCCTATGGGGCACTGTTTATACAAACATTTTGCTCTAACTCAAAATGCCACTGTCAGAATCAACTGAAATTTTTTAGAAATGACTTTTTCCAAGATAGCTAATTGAATCATAAACAAAATGAAGATGCGAAGATCCATGAAATGCGACCTTAATGTCTGCTTTCTATGCATTGTCATATTGAAAATGGCTTTTATAATAAATTATGGGGTTGGTAGACAATGGATGTGTAAGGTTCGGTGATTTGAGGGAAGTGGTCAATTCCCCTCTAGTCAGATGAACCTCGATAACACGGTATCTGTACATTGACCTCTCTTTAACTGGATAGGCTGCATCAGCTTAATAATGACATCATCTTTGGCCATATTATTTGGAGGATCAAACTAGATGTAGCTAGAGAGGCTAAGAGTCGGTCACTTTGACAAAATGTTTACTCATTGCATTATGCCTAATATTAGGGATATTGTTACTAACCTAGTCCGTAAAATGGTACAGGTGTCTTCAAAAAATTTGTTCTGATCCTACCAATGTGTCCATTGATCCCTTCACTTCTCCGACACACAATCACTGTTGTGTAGCCAATCCAGTTTATGAAGATATGGTTTTGTATGAATGGTTATCATCCAATCTTTTTTTACTACATACAGTATTAAAGTTAGAAAATTGTACTATCCGTATGGCATTCGATATATTTCAGCTTTATTGTCTCACCTGAACTGTGTACTAGAAGAGACTTGGTAATCATTTTTGTCTGTCTGAGTACAAAAAAACCCTTGTGAGCAAGTTATCTCTAGATCTGGAAGGCACATGGTAATAAGACTTGGTGGCAGTTGAGCTACGTGTGTTTTCAAACTGATAGTTTTGGCAAAGAGAAGATATCAGTAGCTTCCCACAATGCATTGCCTCCAATGGAAGTTTTTGTACAGGTAGTCATGTGAATCGTTAGAGATGAAACATTCTTAAAATGCAAGTTTGTGATCAGTACTGTCATTTTAGCCATGTTTCATCTCTAACGATTCACATCAGTACCTGCACAAAAACCTTCATTGGAAGCAATGCATTGTGGGAAGCTACTGAAATCTTCTGATAGTTTGGGCATAAAGGCTGGTATTCTCAGCTCACAACTCAGATCTAAAGTTACACATCCCTCGAGAATACAAACCAAAATATGCAGGTTAGGGGTGCAAATCTATATATTAAAGGTGAAACGAGAGATTTCATATATCAGGTACCCTTAAAAAATTGAAAGTACTGATTTTTGCCCTGATGTAAAGCTTTCCATCAAAAATATCCCCATCTGAAAGGATTAAGCTGAGAAATGTTTCTTTGGTACAAAAATTGTGAAATTTCTAATTGTTGTATATAGGAGCAAATATGAAATTCAGCCTATGTTTTATATTGAAATATAAGCCAATCAAAATCACCTTTTTTTCTCTCTTTTAAGACATTTCTGTAGCCAAATACTAGGTAAGATATCTTTTGAGTGTCAAATTTATATGAAATTACTATTATGACACAATATTTGGGTGTCAAAATCTCTCGTTGCACCATTAATAGGCTGAGTCTGTCCATCTATATGTCGATCTGTCTGTCCGCCCTCACAGATTATACAGCCTTCACATTTTGTGGGTGGTTGTAACTGGAGTTGAGAAAGAATAAGTTTGCATTTTCGGGGGTGCTACTAATGGCAAAAGCCAGGTAATTGTGTAACCTGGGTAGCTAGTAGCTAATTAATATGCATACGTGCTGTCTTCTGCTATTAAAAGGGCTACATCAAATATTTAAAAATCTGTTGTTACATAAAGATCAGGTGGCAGCAATCTTTCGTGTGAACCTTAAGTGTTTGCAATCACACGGACCCCTTATGCTTTTGGTTCATTTTGTCCCTCTGGGTTTTTGAGGTCATTTGAGGTTAGCAAGGGGCATATAAGGTCAAATCATTAAAACTGTACAGCTTTTTGGAAAGTCTCATTATTATGACAAAACGGAATAAAACATAAGATGATCAACGCGAGCACACTTTGAGAGAAGTTGGAGTAGTTATGCCCATAACTTACATACGTGTAAATTTGATGAAATTTCATTGTGGGGCAAATATGATTTTTCATAAAAATCTAGTTTTTACAGGCTCTGTATGGGAAAAATAGGCATATATAGAGGGAGCATTTTAAATATAACACACAGATTATGACATGGTAGGCCATTATGGCAAGATTCCCGCAATGATTTTTCTGTTTTGGTGGAGGGTTAATAGGTCTGGCATGTCCCTACTTATACCAGTTGTCAAAATTGTGTCGCCATTGACTTTTAAAATTGGTCTAAAAATAAAAGAGACCATTTGCATGGGGTCACAAAAGCTGTGTTACATTATCATAAAACGTGGTGAGTCAGTATTTAGTATTTGATGCTAATGGGTAGTTGATTTTAAGATCATCCGTGGGGCCCTAAATGTGAACAAAATTGCATGGTAATGAAAATTGGTGGGTACGGATCAGTATTCAAGATAAAATTGAGGAAATTCCTCATTGGAACCCAATAAAAATTCTAGTTAATTGATATGACATTCATGTCTGGTGTAAGATATCTTTTTATACTCAAAAGGAACAGGAACAAAAAAAAAACAGTTACCATGCTGTATGGTAAAAGTAGGACATGTTTCATCATTTTTGGGAAATGTAATTTTTCTACTTGTCCAACCTAGGTCAATCTACACGGGCAGATATTGCGGGTCAAAGGTCATGGTTGTATAGGGTCAAAAACCACATATGTTTGTGTGATCACACTATTAAATTAGTTTACTTAGCACAGTGATAGGTTACAGTCATACATTTGGGCACTAACCAAAATTATGTGTATGCACGAGTATTAACATATGCTCCATAGATCCTAGTGTTGCCCTCAGCTTGACCTGAGATGACTTTGGAATCTGACCTTTGGCCCTCATTCCATATTGTATCAGCGTCCCAGTTTGGTTGCAAATAGGATTTTAAGTTTTTTGGACATGCAACCACCCTTTCATGTAACTTTGACATCCAGACAGAAAGGCAGACAGACTGTTTATGTGTCGTTGTGAATCTTCGTTCGTGCAGCGCAAAATGTTAAGTTTGTCCATGGGGCAAATCAATTGTTTGGAGTAAAATAGGCTGCAGTCATACAGCTTGATTAACCAGAGAGAGGTCATTGGCCGTGTAATGATTTGATGTCTTATATGATCCTTTTTGACCAGGAACCAATAATTGTATTAGGCATCATACATTTTTTAATGTGTGGAGCATGAACTTGACTGCAGATTTTGAACCCTTGGATCTTTTAGCCAATAAGCAGGTAGAAAAAGGGGAAGAAACGTTGCAGTGTTTACCCTTGAAGGGTAAGAGTAGATAAATTTATAGTGATATAGAATAGATGTTTGTAGTGTAAAGTCATTCAGAATTTTGTTTAGTGTTGTGTCATCTTGTTTTGCAGATTGACACATAAGGACTACTTTGGTAGTATGTCTGTGTGTGTGTGTATGTGTGTTAAATGTCAACCCTGGCACTAAGTGGAATTCACACTCTTGTTATGCATTGAATGATTAACTTTAGACTTGGTCAGCGAACCTCTGGCCCAAGACTCATATTGGTGTACACAGATCCTGTGTGACCTTTGTCCCCATGTTCCAAAACACAAGGGCCGATGACATCTGAATAATTCTGTATTTGTTCTTGTATTGATTTTTTTTGTTGAAAAATGCATAGGATCCTTTTGTAATTCACAGCCTCTTCCACTGAGAGACTTTTATATAATCGGAAGTTTTGGCCTTTGTATCAGATTTCTGATTGTCTGTGCAAGACATTCAGAATTTTGTTAATTTGGACACTGTGATATAAACATTTGTTTATAACCATGAGAAAAAACCACAATGTGTTGTCACTGACCTCTACACATGATGCAGGTCTGAGTCACGGTGAAACAACAGAAGTTGCTTTTCACCTTAGCATATGTCGGAAAACAATGCTATGCCTATCTGGTTTTTTTTGTCACATAATGTCCACACAGATGTTCTATTGTTATAACAAATTTCTTTAACGTTTGACACGGTGTATTCATTTCAACTGTGCGGCAGCCCGCTATCCATGTAATTTCCCGGTCTGCCACTTTAATTTCCTAAATAATTCCCCATCCTCCACTTCTCAATTTTCAAGATATTCTCTTCCTCCCTACCCCCACACCATCTCTGTTGACTAAAAAGTTAAAGGCACAATGTTCACTAACATCCTTGCGTAATTTTACTTCATACATGTGTCAACAACATCTTCAAAATTATATCCTAAGGGAAAATCATTTCACAATGCTTTAAGAGAATTATAGAAGAATAAATACCGATTCAGGGAACATGCCCCTGTACAGAATGAACAAAGATGTGCAAGAAGTGTGGTATGTGCATAGTCTACATGGATACAGTTGTGGTGCTGCCTTGTATTAGGATACACACTCCTTCTATCCTTTCCCTTGAGTCAGTGGTTCCTGAAAATTGGTTCTTCAGGCAATGGTTCTACCGTTCCTGAAGAACCATTTCCGAGCCACTGACCAGACTTGGTCATAATAGTATTTTTGATGTGATTTCTGACAAATGGCCAGCTATTGCACTTCAACCTTCTGCACTCACTTGACATGTCTTGAACCAACAAAATCAACTTTTTAAACATTTACCAGGTTACATGTCCAGATAACCTTTAACTAGCTATATTTTTAAAAATATTTTTGTATATAGTATTTATCTGATTTTGAACATTTATACAAGAAACTGTAAAACTTGTGTTTTGTCTCCATCATGAATAACATTAATTTGGAAGCATAAAGAATTTACTAATGTTTGTTTCACAGTATCAGTACTTTACGTTGTGGCAATTTAAGGTGCACCGGAGATTTCAATAACAGGTGCCCCGAAAAATGTGAAAATTCTGATTTTTCACTGTTCTAAACCTTTCTAAAATATCCGCATATGAAAGGAAATAAGTTGAGACCTGTTTATTTGGTACCAAAATTGTGAAATTTCTAATTTCTGCTGAAACTGAGTTACCAGGAAATGGTTTGCAGACAATAAGTAGATAAAATGTAGAGCATATTAGATTCTTCATCTAGTTCATCCCCCTAGTGAAGATATCTGAAGAGTATTATTTTTTCATTACTGTCTGACCCTAGTATATATAATACACACCTGTTTTTCTTCTGCCAAGAAGATTAATCCTGAATTGACCAAAACCCAATGCAAATTTACACAGTTTCTTTAATTATCCTGTGCACAGCACACGGCATTGTTTACACTGGTCAGCTGTAACTGATACCATTCTTGAAGTGGGTAGGAGCCTCATATTTCCATGACCAGGTCAGTTAGTATATACTCTACTTGCACTGGTCAGTTAGTACATAGCACTATACTGTGGCTATATGAGACTAGTCTTCACCAAGCTTTGTATGGTAGCAGCTGTTATCAGGTTTTCTGAATGGTTGGGTCAGATTGCACATTTATATGCTGGACAAATTCTGCTGTAGAATGGACTTTCTATAGCCAATTTAATATCCACAATAATACTTCCAATGTATAATATAACATTTGGTAAACACTACATTGATTATCTGGAATCTTTAACATGGATATCATAGAACTAATTCATTATGCCAGACTAATTTTCATGTGTAGTGTAACAGACAACCACTTTGTACAGCATTATATGACAGATATTAAAAACCCACCGTTATTCGGGGTCTTTGCTTGGACAAGAAATTCCATTTAAAAGGGCAATCATGATAAACTGTAGCTTGTGTGATTTCTACTTCAAAATAATACTAGATGTACTAAAGAGTAACATGAACTGAATGCCGTTTCGTTCACATTAAAGGGTTGATCATTATGATGGATGCCTAGCACAGTATTCATTACAATAGTAATCATTGATTTGTAACTATGTATTATAGCTTGTTAATACACTTTTAAACTACAATCATGCTATCACAGCAGATGATTGTCCTTTTTAAGGACTCGTCTTGTTTACCTTGAAATTAGCTTGACTTAAAGGGGTGGGATTATAATGGGATCTCCATCCTAACATAATCACACCTGCATCAAATTTAGACCCAATTTGGTAAAGAAAATCACAAGAAACCACCAAACAGTAAATGATGATCACAAAAGAATTGCATGTAATCTATTGAGTTCCCAGTCAAAGAACTTTATGGTGGGATTATAATAGGTATTTCTGCTATTCATCAATTATATTAAAACTGGGGTGGTAATTGTCTTAGTACTATACCTGCTAATGGTATGCTCAAAAGTGCGTATTTTTTCATAAAATAAGTGTTTTTGTAAATTAAAATCAGATATCCCTGATGGGTAATTACCCTGCGGAGCTGGGAACACAATTTCTCGCTCTTCATTGAGAAATAGTCCCACCTCACTAAAATGACCTCTAACTTGACTTGCTGAAACAACTGAAACAACTAATGGATGAGGCCAGAGCTAGAGCATAGGCACTACTTGGCCTCCTATAGGAAATAGAACATTTCATCACAATTTTTATACCAAAGACAATTTCGCAGTAACTTTACCCAAAGCCAAAAAATCAAATTTTCAGATTTTTTTATGGGACACTGTTACAACCTGTTCTGTAAAATTTTCGTGTAATTTAATAACCGACGCTAATGTATAAATTTGAGACGTGTTATGTAAGTCACGCGTAATGTAATAAAAATGACGCTAAATGTAATAACAAAAAATTGACGCGTAATGTAATAAAAAGTTTTCGTGTAATGTAATAAAAAAATGACGCGTAATGTAAAATAAAATTACTGCGTTTGGTAAACATGGCATTTTGTATGTATTAGTTTGAATTAGCAGGCATAGTGACTCCTGAGATGTTTTTGCGACTTTGTGTTTGGTGAGAGAGGGTCTGCTTGTGTTGGTGAGGGTTGTTGTGTGTGTGTGCGTGTCCGTCGGTCTTGCGGGCGCATGTGTGTGCGTCCGTCGGTTCGTCCGTGCGTCTGTCCGTCAGTATTGATTCCAATTTATTCTTGAACCCCTTTTTAAAATCTTTGGTGAGATGTCTTCGGCTCTTGTAACTTAGGTCCATTCTTGGTTTTAATAAGGAATCACCGCCCCTGAGTCCTTTGGGGTGCCTTCATCCTCTCAACCTTGATTTTTCAGAATGGTAACTAAGGGATGGCTATGTCTCGGTGACCCCCCAAGTATGCGGCCACACCCCCCCTGGTGTTTGGGGATGGGAAAGGGGACAACGGGTACACATAACTTGCTCGCATCGCATTGGCTTAAACTGGCTAAGTGTCTTTTTCCCAGTCGTTGTCTTGGCTAGCTGACACCATATTGCACATGTCTTATCGAACCTATCTTTAATATTAATCTGCCAAACTCTCCAGCGGTGTTTTCCTGTGTCTGCATGGTTGGGGGGAGGGCATGGCGCCCACATGTACCCCTGGTATTATGGTTAAGGCTTAGCAGTGACGTACCAACCGGTTGGGGTGGGGGGGGGGCATGTGGAAAAGTGGCTCGAAATAGGGAAAATAAACAGAGGGCGCGAGCCCCCGCCAGAAGCTGATGCCTCCCCCCCCCCCCCCTCCAGCCCCAATGAATGACCGTTTGTACAGTGTCCTATGGAGAAGGACCCAAATTCACACCCGGCAGAAAATGGCCTCGGCACTCACCCCTTGCTGCCCACCCCCCCATTCTTGCAAGTTCTGGGTACGACGCCACTGGGTTTGCAGTCCGATATGCAAAAAAGTCGGCTATTCCGAGTATTAAGCAAGGTCCACTAGTCCGAATATGGAAGCCCCTGTACCCAATGTGCAAAGGTCTGCAAAGTGGACCTACTATAATTTTTTCGGAATCGAGGACCTATTTAAATTTCGGACTATAGCGGGTCATATTTAATTTTCGGATAAAATTGCGCGTAATATAATAAAATTTTACATACGAGGCAACTTTATGCATTACCCGTTTTTACATTACAACCGGCAAAATTAATTACATTACGCGTCGATATTACATTACACGAAAATAACTAACACATATATTTTCGCGTAACAAAGTGAGCGCGTGATGTAACAAAGTGACTCGTAATGTAATAAAGTTTGCCGTGTTGTGTACTAAACAGGTATTTAATAGAAAAAAATTGCGCGTACTGTAATAAAATATTATTACATTATGCGGCAATTTTATAACATTACCCTTTTATTAATTACACGGCAGAATTTAAATTATCATTCCACGAAAATACAAACACCATATATTTCGCGTAACACAGTGACGCGGTATGTAATAAATTTTGCCCGTGGCGTGTAATAAACGGTAATGTAATAAAATTGCCCCGTATTTTAATAAAATTATACTGGCGGCAATTTTATTACATTACCAGTTTATTAAATTACACGGCCAGAATTTATTACATTAGGCGTCGATTATTACATATTACGTGGCGGCAGAATTTATTACATACCGCCTCGGTATTACATTACCCAAAATACATAACCCATCTATTCGCGTAAAAAATTGACGTGGTAATGTAATAAATTTTGGCCTTGTTTTGTGTACAAAACAGGTAATGTAATAAATTGCCACATAATGTATTAAATATTATTACATTATGCGGCAATTTTTTACATAGGCCAGTATCCACATATACTGACGTGTTTTGTTTCGCCGATTTTGATAGTTGATCTAAATGTTCTTACTCCAAATATTGACACTGATTAAGGGGTTTGACTTGTGATTTGTTTACGCGCAAACTGCTTTACACCTTCAGCATTCTGTTCGGAGCCCATGTCATGGACAAATGGAAGAATTTTTAGTTTGACTGCGAAGGTATCATGCGCAGATCCCGCGGATAACTGTGGCGTTTGTTTGCGTTTATTAAAAGTCGCACATCTCTACGCCTGACGTTCCTGCTTTGCTGCATGCCGAATGGGGCACGGATTTTTATTGCACCCGCAAGAATGCCCAATTTGAAAAAAGGTCCAATTTTAGAGGTTTTCGGCGTGTATTGAAAAAGTACGTCGGTGACCCTCATTTTTTTATTTCAAACTTTGAAGAACGACATCGGTACCTCAACATATTTGAAATACAAAATTTTATCGAGAAGTTTTATTTTGTGGCGATCCAAAGCGCAAATTTTGACTTTTCCCAAGACTTCTGGTTTAAAAAAGTGACAACATACCTTTTTGTGTTTGGGCTATAGCTCAAAAACAAGTCGGTGACCCCCATTTTTTATTCAGATCTTAATCATCACCGTTGTAAATACCATACTATTTGAATCAAAAAAAATTTGGCAAGGATTAAGATAATCGTGACCTTAATGCAATCACTATATCATAGATTTGTTGTTGTTTTTATTAAAACCCATCTAATATACACCCACATGTTGAAAACTGAAATAAATCGATTAAGTAATAAGCCAGATATGACCAAATTTTGTAAGCACACCCCTGTTTTCCGCATTCCTATGGGATTTACAACACATTAAACTGGTTGTTTGTGAGAATGTACAATATCAATATCATGATGCCTTTATCAACTTAATTATACATGTTCTTGATTATTTCAACACTGATTTAATCATGAATTTATTTATCCAAATGTGCCAACTGATATGACGGATCCAAACACCAATTCACTGTTGCATGTAATTGTGTATGTGATTTTTTTTTTTTGGAAGTGGATAATATTTTGTTAATAAAGGTTTCCCTCTGTGGGGGAAAAATGGAAAGAAAAAAAATTCACCTGTTGCAGAGCAAGAACAAGATCTTCCCATCGTTTAGGATATTGCAAGAGTTTAGTCCTTTAATGCATAACTAGGTAGTAGTGTACACCTATTCATTTACACTTCAGGATTAATTGGGTGAGAGTTGATTTTGTGGTGAACTTAAATTCTTTTTGGAAGATCAAGGAAGGAGGATTATGGCTATTCAATAGATCAATTAAACAAAATAGCATGGTTCATCATTACTTTCATAATAGCTATGCCCCTGTATATCGTACATTGACGTTATTCTTGCTTCACGTGTAAATCCCATTGGAATGGAGGAAAAAGGGTGTGCGTACAAAATTGGTCATATCTGGTTTATTTTATAATCGTTTTCTTCATTTTTTAGTTTATAATTAAAAAAAAAAAAAACATTTGAAGTATATAGATTTGCTTATTTAAAGCAACAACAATCTATGCTTAAGTGAGTTATTCAAGGCAAGTCTCTGCCACCGTTGCACAATTTTTTTGATTCACGTCGTATATATGATTCTGGAAAATTTTCTCGATAGATCACTAACACGTCAAACCCGTCAAAGGTTTAACGGGGCCTCGAACCAGCATACCTTTTTACTGCACTTAATGAAATACCCATTGCTTTACACCGATTTGGCAGAAAGGGGCGTTGTTTTTGTGTATACTTAATCCATCATTTATACTATTACTGCTTACTCCATCGGCCCGTAGCCAGTAGGTTGCGACGCGCCCTCCCAATGACCAATGTCGGCTATATCATTTATATCTAAGGTCCGCTTTGTTCATGTTGAATTGCCTGCTTGTCTAATCTAAACGCTCTTGTTTTTAATGGTTGTGCTGCTGAATATATGAATAAATACCCAGTACGCATTATTACTATTAATTATTATACTCTTTTGTTTGTCAACGCCAAAGTCCATTCCTTCCCCAACTCCCCTACCCCTCCCCCACCCGCTCTTCAGATTTTGCAGGCACGATAAAAAAGGGGGAAACCGCGAGCGCAACGAGCCAATCTGAATTGTGCCCCTTCGCGACAGGTCCCTTCTGGCAAATCCGCACCCCAATAAATTCCTGGCTACTGTCCACTACAAATATTATCATTAATAGCAATCAATCGACCTGAACGTTGCCGGTGACTACGAGATTATTTCGTGAGGATGGTATGCTAAAAAAAATAACGCGTGCGCGAGTGCTAGCCCCCGAGGAAGCTACTCACAATGAAATGGTATGGGTGCAAGTTTAGGCGGTCGCTTCAAACAAGGGTCATTCGGCGACAGACATATGCAACCAATGGGTCTTTGGGTGAGAGGCCCAAAATTTTCAAAAAACAGGTGGGTTCGGGTGGCAAATTTGCTAATTTAAAAAAAAATCTTTGGGTGGACAGTGGTAAAATGTTCAAATAATCTGGGAGTCTGTGGGTTACAGTTCAAGAATATGGGGTCTTTTGGATGAACAACTATTTCTGAAAAGCCTGGGTCTTAACAGCCTTACATACGCTTCCCCTCCAAAGTGGTGTGCCCCCGGGTCCTAGCCTCACTGATGTTATTCCACATTGCATGCATATTGTCTTCAAAGTAGATACATGAGTCGTGTTCCTATATAAGCCAAACATATTCTCAATATCAATGAACAACTTAAAGGGTTGTCCGATTTAGTGTATTGTGTTCTCTACCTTGATATGTAGGCCTGGCACTTGCACATTAACCCCATCAAGTACCGTGGAAACAAACTTGCGGTGTTGATGGTAGACGCAATAATGCTGTTGCAAGCCCTAGTCAATACTGTGCTATAAAGTGGTTAACCACTAAAACGGCGGTTTGTTGTTTATATCTTGGAAATGAAATGGATTTGAGGGCTCAAATTCGGCGACAAGGAATATCAAATCGATACTCTTCCTGTAAAATCAGGGGGTCCAAAGAGATCGGAACACGCCCCTTTAAATGCTAATTGACCCATCATGAGAAGAACTTGTTCATTTTTCGGCAATTTTTGACGGTAAATTTTCTTTGTTTTGATATTACGTCCCGGTGCGATAGACATAGGCGGAAAGGTCTGGGGTTGACTATCAGATTTCATGGGTCCCATGGCACCCCCCTTAACAACTAAATTCTCACCTGATTTTTAGGACATACTCTTCTTTAAAAATTTTGATGTCACCAATTAAGTCACACAAGATAGCTTAGGGTTTTTCTTTCCATGGTATCAAAATAATACCAACATCCTATAATGACGTCACTATGATGGCACGAGTTGAGGAGAGTATGAAAATACTGGATGTAGTGTGCAAAATTAATATTTCGCATTTTACTTACTCAAAAACTTTATTATAGCATTTAAACGATCTAAGTATGTAACACTAATCATTTCCCATCAAGTTCAGGAAAAAACCTGTATGAAAATCGGATATTCCTAACTTTGTTGGTGAAAAATTAAATTTTCCCCTACACTGTGTGTCTATGGAAATTGACAGTGTTGCTGACACGAACTTATGTCATTTTGACGTAATGTTAGGCATGTTGGTACTCATTTTCGAAAGAGGAGGACCAAAGCTATCCATTGGTACCAAATTCAAGTGCCTGTGATATTCCTGTACCTTACTAGGCATGTTGATACTTCTCTCCCGAAAGAGGGGTTGCCATCCTCCTCTATCCATCACTTTGGGATCATTCTGTACCTTACCTATATATACCCCGGTGGACGTTAGTTTTTGCATGATAAAGGAGCGTAAAATGCCAATTGACAATATAATATGGTACCAGAAAAGGGGGTTTTAGCAAGGTGGAAAGTGTATAAGTAAAGTGAGAGGGGTACATGTGGACCCGGCATTTTGTTTTTTGTGGGCTAAATTATATAAAAATTTTATGCGCATATTTTGGTGAAAAAAAAATCGGCCATGACGTTTTTATGCTAATTAGCATAAATAGGCACTATGTGTCACTATTCACAACTTGTTTTGCCAATTAGATTTTTAAAATTTGTATTTCAGCAATATAAATGTATGTTGTCCTATTATGAGCCATTTTTTCCATTTTTCGGCGGGGGAAATTTGTGCGCGTTATAAATGGCCGTCCGTATTTGGACGGCCATTTTGAATCGGTACAATCGGATTTATTTTTTCCAGTTATGTTGTATGGTTGTGTTTATGTACCCCACCAGAGTTTTGAAAAAAAAATCGACCTGCAAAGTGTTTTCAGAGGGGGTCGAAGGGTACACATGACCCCACTTCCCACCCCATACACCAACGGGAGTGCACAAGACATATACACTAAAGTGTTAACATAGTTCAATAAAACCAGAGTATCTACCGGGGTGCGGTGCAATAAAGTTATCCGGAAAGTACCTGATCAGGGTGTGTTCGTGCGCACGTGAGTACACCCCTGGATACACCGGTGTGTGAATAGAAATTTTAATTTCCTTGAAATTTATTTGAAATTCGAAAGTATATTGTCATGTTATTACATAACGCGTCAATTTTTATTACATTACACGTCAATTTTTTTTTATTACATTACACGAAAATTTTTATTACATTACTCGTCAATGTTTTTTATTACATTACGCGTCAATTTTTATTACATTATACGCGTTTTATTACACAACACGTCAAAATTGAATACATTACACGTCGTTATTATTTACAACAACGAAATTTTTACATACCACGGTGTAACAGACACCATCATGTGAAATCTCTTGTTGCACCTTTACAGGAGTCATTCCTGGAGTGTGTAGCCTTTGATAATTATCATAACTAATAATTTTAAAAAATCAAAAAGCAATGATCTGGATGGTGATGATCAGGTTCCTCAGTGTAGATGTGTATCTTTTTTATAATTGTACTTTGAATTGATTAACATGAAGTTTTAATATTGCGCATAATTATATTGATATTACTATTTGATTTTTCTCTTATACACGATATGACACAATTGTGTTGAGTGTCGTTAAATATTAATACTCACATCACTCACTCACTCCCTCACGTCACTCACTCACTCACTCACTAAAACGGCAATGAGAATGAAAAAAAACACTCACAATGAGCAAAGTAGTGATTTTACAATCATTGTTTTATGACCCTTGTCCGCTCTTGTAAACTGGTTTAAGGTGCTTGTTCCGATTTATGTCTATTGTGTTCTCTACTTGGTTAAGAGAGCCTGGCCTTGCACATATGCCCCATCAAGTATCGTGGGAGACAACTTGCGGTCTTTTGATTCGTAGACGCAAAAATGGCATCAATCCCTATATAACTACTGTGCTAATATTTAGGTTAACCATTAATTTCGTCGGTTTTGGTGTTTTATCTTGGGAAGGAAATGGATTTGAGGGCTCAAATAGAGGACGGACAAACTGAAAAAAAATATGGCCTTTCATCTGATTTCAAATCAATACTACTTCTGGTTAATCCAGGGTCCCAAAGACGATTCGGAACCCCAAACGCTTAAATAATAGTAAATAGATTGCTTGTTTGATATCTCATAAGTGCCTTCAGTAGATGGTATAAAAGGTGTCAGATTATTTTTTTTTAAATGTGTATTTCATCAAGGAGAGAGGGCGAGTGAGTGAGCTTTTAAATGTAGAAATTTATAAAATGCCAACTTAACAGCGACAGTAAATTAAAATCGGCATCAACATCAGGCGTATCCTGAGTGCTAGTGGTAGGAGGGCGCTCTTGCGCATATCGGATGGTTACAGACAGAGACTTGACTAAAGGCTATCTGGTCACAAATATTTAAAACTAAATGACAGTTATTGGAAATTACACTCTTTAGCAGCGGGTTAATCCACTAACCCCGACAGATATTGAATTCAATAATTTATTCAAAAATTATGATATTACTAAAATTTATTGAACAAAGGTTTAGGAGGTGATTTGAATGTCACTGGGACCGAGGCTCCCGTAGAAAATGCACATAAGGGCCCGTATGCATAAAAAGTAGTAAATACTATTTACTTAAAAATGTAAGTATTTACTTCAATGTATATGCATAAATGTAGTAGAAGCTTTTACTAACAGCTTTACTATTAGCATTTGCTCAACAACCTTTTACTTGAAAAGTAGTAAATACTTCCATTGATATGCATAAAACCAAGTATTTACTAGAGTTTTCCTAGTAAGCTACAGAGCTACCTTGGCCGTATACTAATACATATGTGTCGATAACATAACACCTACATGCAAAATGGCTGAGTTACACGTATAATGCATTCTGTGCTCATTTATTGTTAGTGAAATAATCTTTGTGAGGTTGGTCCTCCACATACAATGCACAAGGCATACCAAAAAGAAACATAATTGTCAATACAGCTGTGGCAGATGAAAAGTCTGTTAGATAACTGGTGAAGCATATCTCAAGGACATCTATATGATTTGAATGGCCTTTTGTGCAAGGGTTCTATAATCTGACCACAAGGATTTACTGAATTCATAAGTAAATACTAGGCAAGTACTAGCATTTACTACGAAGTAAAAGGTAAAGGTTGTGCATACCAAATCTAGCATATGCTTTTACTTTTACTTGACAAGCAAATGCTTTTACTCTTACTATTCACTATAAGTATTTACTATTTTTTTATGCATACGGCCCAAGAATTCCATAAAATAATTACCGTTTGAAAATCCCAAATGCCCAAATCAGTAGGTCGTGTCCTGCACCCCCTTCCACTGCCTGCAAGGTTACAATGAGGGCGCTAGTGTAGCGGCTACAATGACGTAAATATAACCCAGACCCGAAGATTCTCCCGAAACGGCGTAACCAAAATGCCCAAAAGTATTATAATGAGCATACGCACTTCATTAACATAGTTTTGGGCACCACCATATTTGGTTTACGTATTATGCATATTTATGAGACACGCGAGTATTTTACGTTCGTCACACTTAGTGAGTGAAAACAACAACAACAACTGATGCCACATGCTATCTCACGGACTCAAATATCTCTTTTCCTAAGCAAAATTAACAGGGGTCATAGGGCGGGAGACTTTTTGTGCATTAGGGATGCAGGAATCTTTTTAGAAGCATAGTTTCTTCAATCGATTGGTTTTCGCATAATTATTGCAGAAAAATCGGCCGATCAGACAATGGAACACTGGGGAAATGTTAGGGGAAATGCAACACTGGTAACATATCGCGTGACGCACAGATTTGTATATGCGTGTGCTTGCGCCTCAACAGTGACGACACGCGCTAGCTTACGCAGCAACAACCACGGCTCGCTGTGTGTGAGAGAAAACGGTTACGGGCTTGGGCTATTCCATAATACACGCGATTCTCCTCTTGGTTTAATATTCCAGCTCTATGAGCGGCTACTTTGAGGCAAGCGGTGGCGGCCAAGAAATCCTAAATCTTAATCATAGACTTTAGAAGAGAGGCATTACCTGGCCATTACAAAGTTAACAGATAGAGAGATGGATGGACAGCAAGCCAATCGCCATCATGTATTGCCTTAGTCATACAGTATACTGCATAGGCGCAAATATACGTTTTACATTTCGTACTTTCCTAGTCCGTTTAGAACCAGACCTCTAGCGCA
>JAMKCH010006507.1:0-32378 GCA_023653785.1 Ophioderma brevispina | reverse complement strand
GAATTGCCTACTTTTAAATATCTCATTTTCCCAGTAATTTTAGTGAATTTATTGTATGGCTTCTGTACTTAGAGTCGTACATATTTTCTGTGTGTGTGCGTGTATGTATGTAGTAGGGGTGTTTGATGTAGTGTGTATAATTGTGTGTATGTATGCGGGTAATGTGTGTGCGAGTGTATGTGTGTATGCGTATGGTTGGTATGTGGGTGCATTATTGTATGTAGCATGGGTGTGGGTGTGTGCGTGTGCGTACATGTGTTTGTTCGTGTGCGTGTGTGTGTGATGTGTTTGAGGTGTGTATGTGAATTGTTTTGTGTATGGTATTTTAAGGTTTTGGTATAGCTATGACCACCTCAACATTTGACTGTTGCAAGCAATGTTTTATATTATAGCAGATGGACTGTGTAACTTTGACATGTACAATTATGTTCTTATTATTGTTATTTTAATAATTTTTAGTAATTTCTGTATTTCTTGGTTATAACATATTGTATTGTATTCCAATTTGGTTGTATATATTTGACCCTGGGCACCCCTGAAACGTGATTCACCACTGATGGGGTTTCCCCAGGCAAAAGAAGATATATAAATAAATAATAAATAGTAAGCGAGTACACCGCATGTTGGAAAAGAGACCCTTTGTAGTGTGTTCGTGTTCACGCATCAATATCCACCTTTGAATACAAAATTCCTTGAGTTAGCCTTTAGGACCGCCGTTTGAACGCCGTTCGTTTGCTGCCCCGGTCGTTGGAGAATTCACTACAAACACCCTTCGGACTTATCCCCACGCTTCTCTCAATGCAAAAAAAAGTTCAAAACTAATCGCTTTCATCAAGCTTTTCCTGATTCACCAGCCCATTTAATGTTTTTTGTGTGTGTTTTTTGTATGTTACTGGCGCTCTGAGTTTTTCGGAAGATTTTGCGCCTTTTAAGAACAATTTTCATGATTATTATTATTACAGAGTGGCGCCCCGGGCAGATCCTTTATATCATTACTCCAGTACTCTATCTTAGGGGCATAAATATCTAAACATGTTTTTCCACAAGAGCAATCTCTTCAACTGCTTTTATCAGATTCCTCTGATACTTTCAATATCCATACTAAGTCAATTCTAATTCATATGCTCTTCCGTTTATTACTAAAATCAAAATTAGCTATATAAAGAGAGACAATTTGGTCATGTGAAAATACTACAAAATATCTGAAACCAGGGGCTGGCACCGTGGGGTGGCCGGGGGCGCCCCCCCCCCCCCCCGAGCTTCTCAAAATTTAGGAAAAAACAGGGGTTTTGCGCAACAATTAGAGGTTTTTTTAACCAAACGGAGTCCATTTTGTACTGTTTCGCCCCCCCCATAGATGCTGTTTCGCCCTCCTATGATTTTACCCTGGCGCCACCCCTGTCTGAAACATAAAAGTGTTACACTAATCTTAAATAAAATTTATGTATGATTTAGTAATCATCAACTGTCATATTATGGTCACAGAAATATTTAATTGACCTGAAACTGCATATAGGCCCTATACTGTAACGAATGAACAGTTGATTGCAAAATCTATTTCTAGGCACAAAGTCAAAGAAAACTCAAGTTATCCAGACCCAGAGAGTCCACACCAATCATACAAAGATACTGTGATGTAATGGCAATGACCATGACTGGATTGAGAAATAATGTGGAATCACCAAATTTGGCCAGTTTTGTGGCAAGAACATCACAGATGTTTATTTAAGAGTTCTTTTAATGAGGTTATTTGGTTTTGTGTCAGCCAGCTGTGCCAGATGCACTCTTGTTTCTAATCATAACTTCATCAATGCATTAACAACCATATTACAACTCCCAGTTTGAATTACTAAAATGTACTCAGATACCAGCAATAATTACACATTTCAATTATGTAGATTTTATTGCTGAGTTTGTCATTGTACTAGTATAAAAGCCAGGATAAAAGCTTGTGGTTAGCCATGACTCACTTAAGACCCTATCGTTGATTTGCTAATCAGAAAATCAAAAAAACTCATCAAAAAATCAGATTTTTGCATGTATGTAACAAGTACGGTATCCTAACTCCCTGCAAATGATAAGACCAGAAGCAACCTATAAGGACAGAATCGAAAATTTAAGTCGCATTATTGTCTGTCGGGGACACTACTACCACGTCATTGAGGGCATCGTTCTTGGAACCCTAAAAACCGTTTTTCGTCTTTTCTGTCACTTCTTCCATTGGAAAAGGTAACTTATAAGAATTCTAAAGTCTTATCCTTCACTTTTGAAGCTATTCCTCCCTGCCAAAATTTTCAAATATTTTTCAATCACTGATAGGTCTTTAAGTCCAATGAGTGATAGGCTGGATGTATCAACCCAATGTCCCTACTTCCTTATTTAATCATTTGTCATATAATATTCACTAATCCCTCTTCTTATGCATGACACCCCATGAATTAGCACATCTTCAGCCACTTGCTTGTTGGCCAGTGGAATTTTGATGAGCACAGGGTACAGTCAGTACTACTGATAAATTATGTAGAGATAATTAAAGGGGGCAGGACATTTTGGTACAATTTACATAAAGCTTAAATGTGCTGCTTTATTCAATGAAACAGTTTACAATGATCTCCCCATCATTTTTTATTAATAAGCATAATAATCACCCATGCACCCAGCCATACGCTTTAAAAACGTTTCCAAAAAAGTAACAACATCCGGCAACATCCCGGGTGACATCAACCTGTTTAGTCGGTGTTGCCACTAGGGGCACCAAGAAGCATGTGACAACACGCGATGCAGAAGCACACACAGCGTAAGTACCAAGCATTTTGAACAGTTGTTGAAAAAGAAATCCCAACATAATTTTTATTGAGAGGCAAATTAATTTGATCGGTATTCAATCTTAATATTCATAACATATTCATTGTTATTTGTGCGAGATTAGAACTTATATGACTTGTATTAAGCGAGCAATGGTGAATAAAAAATGTGCTGTAAACGAGCCGCTGCACATAATTCTCAGGCATGGAACCATAAGCAGATTTACATAAGTTTTAAGCCTTTATGTCTCATTTTGAACATTTAAATGTGCTTCATTTTCTCTCGGACTTTTTTTGCATTTAGAGGATATTGTTGTACATACATACGCAAGGTATTTTTTACATTTAGAGCTTTATTAACAAAGCGAAATGGATTTTTCTAACCTTACCCCCCTCAAAAATATGACGCAATGTGCTCCCCACGGCAGCTTACGCATGTACCCTCTGCCTGTCATGATTGACGCTCGTTTGCTCTGCACAGCAGATATACACCGTGCATAGCTCACATATCTTGTGTCGTGGTCTTACCCCAGTCTTACCGTGCATAACTCGTGTGTTTTTTTCTCAGTCCGAAGGGGTTGTTAAATTACAATTCCAAGCTTTTCAGACCAAATCATTTATTAACAAGAATCTTGGCCATGAAATGATGTGCAGAAATATTCTTAAAATGAAAGTATTAGCACAAACACGGGCCATTATCAGTGTAAATCCCCAATATGAGTTTGGTCGAATGCAATCCGGGCCGGCAATTCTACAGCTAAACCCCATGTGATTTGGCCATGGCAGCCTCACGAAAATACGCAAATACGCGACACTCAGTCTCAGATTTGCATAATTCTACACAAAAATTCTTGTGCTATTTTGTCTAAATTGCTCTGATTTTTGTACTAAATAATTTAAAGATTTTAATTACCAATTCAAATGTTCTTGGCGTCCAGCAAAATGGTCATAGGCTCAAACATAATATCATGAGCTTCGGTCCCCAGCTATTCGGCCGGCCTGTACCTCGCGTTCTCCTTCCCAAAAATCTTCCCCCACGTTTTCATCAGAACTCTGCTCTGGGCTTCCACACTACAAAAGCACTTCAAACCGCTCATCTGCCATCTCCATTTCAAATTCCTCATAATCCATTTCCATTATTTGTAAAAATGTACGAAAAAGACACCTTGTACAGATTTAAATACCGCGGTAGTCAGCTTCTGCACCTATCACCGTATGCAGTGCTGGCAACCGGACGTGCCCTGGAGTAAACAGGATGACGTCGCGCATAAGGCCTCCCAATGTATGAAGCTCTCCGCCCGTTTTCTGAAATGCCTCCTTATGACCAATTAATATGGCTCAATTAAAAATGTTGAAGTTCTAATAAAGTTTTGTCTATTTTGCTTCTATATACATGTAAGAATGTAAAAATAAATAAGACTGGTTCTAAAAGATGTCCTGCCCCCTTTAAAAGTTTTATATGAAGTGTACATAAAGCACATGCAAATTTAGATTTATCATTTTGGGGGCCATAAAAGATAAACTTGTCCAAAAATGGATTGTCTCCAGGCCTTCGACATGCTCCAGGCCTCCTCAGAGCCGAGGGAATCCCCTAATTATGTCCCCCCCCCCACATTTCAGTAGGCTGTAAATGCTGCTATGGATTGATCCCCATTACATGTTCTTTGTGTGCTACCAATATTTATGTGTCTAGTACAAATATGACTCTTTGTATCAACAGCTAGAAAAGCTGACTAATTGAAAGAATAATATAGTTACCCTTTGATATGAAAACTCACTATAGAAATTAGGTGTTTCTGTTCCTAAGAAATGATAACAAAAGACTTTCAGTAAGTTAGTAATTCTGAAACTTAATTGTCTATACATCAAATTTGTTTCTGCCTTCAACTATTTGTATCTTTTGATATGACATAAGTGGATTTCCTTTATTTGCCACAAATATTACTTTCCATTCACTTATTGACACCCCTTTTATTTTATCAATTTCTAGGCTCACCATCAAGTAATGCGGTACAGCCTTCAATGTGTGGGTATGGAGAGTGTATAAAATTGATCCAATGCAAAGTGTGGAATTTTGAAGAAAATGTGTTGTTAATTTTCACCCAATTATATTTAGTTACTATCATAATCACTGTGTCACAAACCATATATATCATAACAAGATGATTAATTCTGGCTGACGACTTAACTAATTATAGTAAAGTGCAACTTACAAAACAAATGGTCAATAAATTTGTACACTCAAATGTCAAGGATTCAAGAGAAGTATCTTGTTATTCTATTTGGCAAAGTAAAACATACTTGCCAACCAGCGACAATTAATCCTCTCAAAAAATTAGCCTCAATGATAAAAGCAGTCTTAAGAAATTAAGCAATTATTGGCTAATTTCAATTTCTCCATGAATAACAAAATGTAGGGTCAGTGCTTCCTAATATAGTGTGAAATCAATAACTGAGCAGGAACACTGCCTGTTTTTAGCTTTTTTCATATTATGAACAGGGTTCTCACACTTCATTGAGAAAATCTTTTACAGGAGATGAATGACCTAGGGAGTGAATGGCCTGCTAAATGAATGTATCTTGGTACAATCAAATTGATCAAGTTTATTAGATCAGTGGACCTTAGACACTCAAGAATAGAGGTCTATCAGCTTCTATCATGATTGGACAGGGTGAAAAACACCAAAACACACATTGGCTGATTTAAAAGAGGGTGATTCACTGCATATTGTATAGCACCTTATAAATTCTTATCTTTTTAAAACTCTAAAGAAAATGTCTGAAAAGCAGAATATGAAAGCAAAAACTCATTCAGCCAAAGAATTCAAATATTGTATTTCCATTTTCTGTCAGGAAATTAAAATTTGTTTGTAATGCTGTACATTTGTCAAAATCTATAAATAGTAACTTGAGTGTATTCGACTGTGTATCAACATCTGCAACATGGAAACGAGCAAATCTATGGTGAGATGGCTCAGTCACAATGCAACCATAAAATTCACAGCTGTTTGAAAGTCTCATTTATTATGACAAAATGAGAATAAAACAAAAAATATCAATGGCGACACACTTTTGACAACTAATTTGGAGTATTTATGCCACTAGCTATATTCTGTGTAAATTTGATGAAATTTCATTGCGGGCAAATATGATTTTTCATAAAAATCTAGTTTTACACATCTTTCTATGGGAATTAGGCATATAGAGGGCGCTATAACATAAGAATTATGACCTTTGTAGGCCTATTTGGCAAGATTCCCGCAATGGATTTTTCTGATTTTTTTCGGAGGTAATAGCTCTTGTATGTCCTTACTTATATCAGTTGTCAAAATTGTTTCGCCATTGCTTAAATTGCTCTAAAAATAAAAGAGACAATTTGCATGGGGTCAAACAGCTGTGAATTACACAATACCAACATTTTTTAAGGGATAAGTTTTTACATTTTTTTAATAATGACATGCCTTTACCATATCTTGGATTCAGTTTCAACCGGGCAAATGTGCTAACATGTGGCTCGAAATTACCAAAAATTCATGCTCACCCCACCTGTTCAAAAATTAAACAAACATAAAAATTAAACAAACATAAAAAATGTGCTACACAGTAAAAGCAAACATTTATACTTAATAGATGTTTCAACACGTTTAATTCATATAGCCTTCCCGTTATTGTCTTTATTTTATAAATGCTACTGAAAATGTTGCAAACATGTTGTAATAAAAGATAACAGATAATAAACATTCTTTGCCTGTCTATATATACTAAACAATTTGTTTTCCTATGGGCAGTTCATTTTTAAACAGGTATTTATCTATTTCTCTTCAAATGGATAGCATTTGTTTTCAGATAGCATTTAAAATTAAACATAGCTGTTTAAAGAGAAACACTTACGCGTATATAATATCAGTGTTTATTAACCTTTATCAAAACAATATTTTTACATTTACTGTGTTAAAACATGTTGCAATGTTTTTGGGTAGTGTTTATAAAATTGGGTAGCATTTACAAAACAAAGAAAATAATGGAAAGGCTATATGAAATTAAAATGTTGAAACATTTATAGAGCATTAAAATTAGTTTGCAGTAATTGACAGTGGATTTATAAAAAGTAGTATAAAAGGAAAAAAGGTATTGCACTGATATTGTCCGACATTGAAATACTGTAAAGAATACTATGTGGCAGTCTCAATTTTAGCCTAAACTGCTTGCTATACTTCCCCCACATGCTATATGTTTTTCTAACACCAAATTATGTAATATAACCTCCCGCATTTCCTGGCCAGCTGTCATCACTACTATGCATTCATCACCTCCCTTGTTTTCCCTAATTAATCAATGTGTCATGAGAGTTACAGTACAAGCTTATTAAATGTCTTGATTATTTTCATCATACGTCTCTTCAATCAACCAGTCTATCATCATTTTAGAGCTCCCATGGATACAGTGATCAGCCCACACCAAAAAATACTCAATCTGGTACACTTATTTTATTTTAACAATGTTTTGCAACAATTTTCACACATTCACAAAATTAAAGGCATGCAGACTCAGAAATATAATTTTTTTTTTCAAGAGGATTTTTTTTCCATTTTGATTTAGTAAACATGCAAGTGTAGTTTAAAGGGGGATGGCCTGATTTAAGGATATGAAGTTTTCATCTTGATGGATTGGCCTTCACTCCAAAACCCAATCTGTAAAGTTTTGTGCCGATATTTCAATCCTTTTTGATATGAGAGCTAAAGGCGTGATTTTGTAAGCCCCATAGAGTACTGTGTAAAATTAATCTTGGTCTACCAAATAGGGCACATTTTCGCTCATATCTTCCAAACCAAACATCCTTTGCTCTAATGATTTTCACAGAGTAAATAGAACTAGTAGTTTTCTTCTGAACCAAAGTTTTGACTACTTCCGATAAAAGCTGGGGCTTCTGGGGAGTGGAGGCTAATTAGCGATCTGGCCATGACCCGTTACAGTACCATAGGATACTGGGTTTAACAAAAAATCTGTATCCGGGTATTTGAATCAAAGTTTTTATTTTCTATGGGTGATAGTTCTGAAAGTGAGTCTAACTTTACCTGGGTTTAAACCAGGGTAGTCCTACATTATTGGACCTTTTTCCCTTTCAAACTACTGTGAAAGTATTAAATGTAACAGGTGATAAAATTCCTCATGCCGGGGCATCCATAAGAATTGAATTTCTCACCCATTACAGCACATTTTTAGAGTAGGTTTGGAAGGAAAAGGTCCCTCATGTAGGACTAACCCGGTTTTAAACCCAGAATACCATCAATTTAGCTCAGGAATTTGCACGCAGTGACTAATTTGTGAACGAGCATATGGTATATGCTAAGACACAATTTAAGTAGAAAATTGAGGGCAGCCCTCCTAAGAATATCTGATCAGCCTTTCAGGTTGTTTTTAAAGCAACCCTACCCTGAAATCATAAAGACTGTTTTGCCATGTCAACTGGACACAACAATAGATCATAGAACTGAAGGGGTTTACCTCAGTTATGGAGTTTCATACATGGGGAACTGCCGGATGAACTTGAACCTGGCAAATTTTGATATTCCCGGTACAGATAAAAACATGGAGATGTGGCTTTAACAATTGTTTGAGGTGAACTAACAATACTGGTCAAGAAGGTCTCTCCTCAAGTTATAATAAGGTTAATGGTTGGTCAGAATATTTATCTTCACTCTTCTTCTTCTTCTTTATTTAGAGCATTCCCACTCTTCTTCTGACCCTACTTAGTGGTCAGTGTTGAGGACCTTCTTGTGTTGGTCACCTGCCCTGTGCTATCCGGTCCAGGAGAGGCCCCGCGTGTTTTGGTAAGGTAGACCAGTATTGTTTTACCAGTTAAATCTGTAGTCAATTTAAACTTGGTCATGGTTTGGATGGTCATCCTGCTCCTGGCAAAAGAAAAATAGAGGGCGCTAGCACCTTTGGGGAATTCAAATACACTTTTTGCAGGCTGCATGGCATTTTTGCCGTCGCTATAGGGACTAGTTTTACGCTGCATACCGTGCCATAAAGGGTCAGCCAAACCAACTTGCATAATGTAAAATGGTATCATATCTGACCTAAGGGGGTCACTAGATGGCTACCTGATGCTCATTAACCCTTATATGGCACTGAGGTGGTTTGGGGTAGTGGGCCCTGTTCCAGGGCAGGCCCTGAACTTCCTATTTATCCACCTTTATCTTTATATAGGCCTATTGTTCATTCTTTTGAGGAATGAGGGGTCTCATGTCTCCCCCTCCCACCCGGCATGTCCCCTTATTGGTGATACAAATGTGTTAATGTTTTTAGTCCTTTCACTTATTCTATAACATGTCACTACACAATCTGTGACTGATAGTGTTATTAATCTGACAAAGTCTCAGATATAGACTTTTAATCAGTGGCATAGCCAGGTGGGGGAAAAGGGGGCAGTGTGCCCCCTCTGAAAAAAATCTTGAGGGGAAATCAGGAAATAAAACACGGATAATCATGTTAAATCAGCCGGCCCTTTTCGGATTCTTTTGCCCTGCGACCGGGAAATATTTTCTTGTGATTGGGACATTTGTTGCACCGAGCGGGAAATTGCCCCCTCGGAACCATTGGGCTGGCTATGCACCGGCTTTTTATGTCTGGTGATGCCATCATTTTGAGTTTTTGCTACATTGTTCAGGTGACATTAATGTTAAACTAACCAATACAAACTCGGTCTTTGTTCGGTCAAGGGGCACCTACCCAGTACCCACCAAGTTTCAGGAACGTGCGACCCTCGGTCTCCAAGAAAATAGACAGGGTCAGACACACAGACCACCGGTATTAATATATAGATACTGCATTTTAAAAGTGAAATCCTTCAAACAATAAACACATTTGGAATCATTCCATGTAAAATTTTAGCCAAACCACAAAACATCAATCACACAGAATGATAATAATTCTACATGTTCAATTCTGAAACTTTTGCCAAGAAACTTCTGCCAAGGTACACAAGCTTTCAACAAAACCGAAACACAAGCAATTGACTACTTTGAATGTTATCCAAAAAAATACTGCCGGTAATTGTTTTGTAGGAAGTGAAACAATAATTCCACTCACGTGCAAGATATTCAAAACTTAATTCTCTCAATCCTCTCAATTGTATCAATCCAGGTGAAATGTCACTAGCATAGTTGAACTTTTGACTTTTGCATTTCCAGTCTATTTCCTTTTTTATTATAGAAATTTCTTATCAAATCACCAATTGTCACTTAATTCTAATTTTGCTACTTGTGTGTTTAAACTTTAACAAAAGAAAAGTCACACAAGTTTAACCTCAGTACTTGTCTGTCTGTCTGTCTGTCTTTCCATCTGTCTGTCTATCTGTTTCTGTCTGTCTTCTCAAAAATAAGCAAAAATTTTATTTTTAATCACAAGAGGTACATGTATAGATATACTATGAGATGTGCCTACAGCATGCAATATCAATCCAAGAAAATGCTGAATTCAATCCATGCATTTTGCATCTTTGGTGGGAGTACTTGGGAGTCTATACATTAAAAATATGATATGCACAGCTTGCATTAACACCTATAATGATGTTTTGTTTTCTTTGCATCAGTAATTTTCATTTTGTCTGCACTATTTGTACCATGGAAGAAAATAATGGATTACCAACCCAACAAAATTACCACAAAATAAAAGAAAAAAACAATAAAAACATTAAACTTAAAAAAAACAGGAATTTTTTAAAGATGTAAAATGACCAGACCATGCCATGCCATTTGGATCACACACATTAACCTAATTGATAGGAAACACTTAGCTATACAGTAGGGAGGTAGCTACAGGCACACACAAAACATCATCATAACACTCATTAATTTACATCCTCTGTCTTGTTACTGCCAAAATTTGACATAATAATACCTGTCTAACTGTGACAAATGGCACGAACACCCGCACCACCCAAAGTGCAAAGTACTTCTATTTTCATATCACACTTCCCCTCTTATCATCATGATCTCCATCGCAAATCTCTACCTATAGAACCCTACCATGGTGTTTTGGACGTAAAAGAAAACAATCAGCGGGCTAATTTGACAACTTATTCTGTCCTTTTTTAACGAGATAAAGTGAATAGGAAGTTCATGCTGTGCCCTGTGCTTTGAGGTGGTAGGTTGGGCATACCGATCACAGCACGGTAATGCCGCAAAAGAAATTAAAAACTTTCATGCATGGGTCAAATGATACTGGGACCCCACCACCTAACAAAGTTATCCTTAGAGATTGTCTTCACTTCAGGCTCATGTAATCTATGTTAAAGGTGAGTGTTTTGATTGTATCTATTGTGTTCTTCACTTGATATGAGAGCCCAGCACTTGCACATATGCCCCATGAAGTACCGTGGGAAACAAACTTGCGGTTTGATGGTAGAAACAATAATGCATATTGCAAAGCCCTATTCAATACTGTGCTAATATTGATGGTTAACCATTAAAACGGTGGTTTTTTGTTTATATCTTGGGATTGAAATGGATTTGAGGGCTCAAATTTCAGGACGATAATGAGAAAAACATGGCCTTTCATCTGACATAAAAATCGATTTTTTTTTTTTTTTTTTTTATAGCTGACATATAACTATCTCATATATGCAATTGTGCTAGAATGTAAACAAATAGTCTGTCATTTATTATGAAGCACATCCCCAATTTTTTTCAGTTTTGGGATTTTGGCACAGCTGTGTTTGCCTTTATGAATTAAACATTTTAGAATGTGTGGGGGTGTGGGCCCACTGGGTTAGATGTTGGATTTTCAAATCCCAGGAGGGCTGCTTGCTTTGATTTATTCAGGAATTTAATTCTGAGTTTAAATAAATAAACTGTTCCCAGGAGGAGTGAATATGCCTATACCATGATGCTGTATAACAGGCTTATCATGCTTCTCTTGAACACATTTGTCCATTCACCAACTTCTTTTTAAAGGTAACTTAGAGCCTCCAAAGGTGGGAGGTTCGATCTTCTATTTGATTGGTGCATAAGTAAAAGCAGTAAATCCATACCGGTGTGCTTAGCAAACTGGAGGATTTTAACAGTGTACTTTTTCTTTTCTGGGTGTAAACTGAAAATTTAACACCAAATAGGTAAATCAGAATACAGTCCTCAACTATTAGACTGGATGGCAGACAACAACCTGAACTTCAGTAGAAAAGTATTTAAAGATCAAGTCAATAAAAACAGGTCAGCCCACTGCTAGTATCTATACTTTGTTTTCCTTTCTTGTTTTCCAATCTCCCCACTTTGGTAACAGGAACTTTGAAGAAGAAACAATTGAATTTGCTATTTTTACATTCTAAAATAAAGAGCTGATTGGTTTGGAGTAGGATATTTTGATGTCATGGCAAAGAGACAAGTGAAAATAGGTTGCAAGTGCAGCTCATCAATGCTTTAGCTACTGATACAATAGCAAACAAGCTTGAGAATATGACTGAAATAATTTATTCAATTGCAATTTTAAACAGCAGACTGTACAATAAATGACGATATTAATTGTACTTGTTCTACAATACCACTGTCTCACATCTGAAGGGTTGGCCCTGCATTTCGAAAGACAGCACTGGTGGACAGTTTTTTGAGACAAAATTTGGTGAATGCATAATTTTGTGTTCAAATAATGACAACAATATTGCTGGCATTATTTGCCAACATGAAGGCCAATGAAAATGGAGGTTAAATTTTCCTATTACATAGGCCTATGTTTTTTTAATGGATGCAGTGACATTTTTTGTATTCTTATTCTTTGTATTTTTTGTGGTCACACATGGTTGGGGACATCATTTAAAAAATCTGGCCTTAATTTATGCCCAATGGACCTCCACCTTTATAGTGACACATCAATACCTATTGTTAAGGATTTTTACATCTACTCTCCAGGCTTTTTAATCCCCATATTCAGCAACTCAAAATAGTGTAAAATAAGAGACCTTTGGCTAAAAAAACCCAACAAATTGGATGTGCAAGCCTGACATCTCCTGACGATGACGGGAGAACCCTTAAAATTGATTTCTATGTACCTTGTGAAGTATCAGATTTCGCTCTTCATGATATCATCAATTTGACTACAACTTTCACATGGGTTGATTATTTGTCCCCCAGTACAAAAAGTGAATTCTCTACCAGTAAGATTTTAGAGGTTCCTTATTTTTCACAGTACACATGGGTAAAGAAATTACAAATTTAAAATGCAATGGCAAATTTCTGAAAAAAATATTTTTAAAATTAAAATTTTACTTGAAGTCCATTTTTAAAAATCCTTTACAATCCAAAATATTTTCTAGTTTTCCCATATCCCATCTTTAAAAACCAAGAAATGTTACTTCTTCTCCTACTCCGCAAAAATATGTTCCACATCGGAATAATTGGAGTGTGGCTAATGGGGATAATGTGCTATTTAGTGAGTTGCCAGTTGAAGTGCAAAATACCTTCACCCCATAACAATGTAGCCTCGCAGGTGTCTGGCAACCACTGGGGTCCATGAATCAGAGATTTTAAAATATCATAAAAACACATAGAGGCTTATTGACTTCATTTCCTATGATATTTCACGAATGTATTAAATTCTGAACTGAACTTTCATTGTGCAAACTTTTGTTGCGAGCGATTGATGTATATATATGAAACTCTTATGTTTCAGGCTGGTATTTATGGCATCATACATATTTCACCTTTCATCTATCGTATTCAATACTCTACAAATATTTTGCAGTGCTATTGCCCAGATTTCATGAAGATAGGATTAGTATCGACTGACGAATTTGGTTTTGGTTTTTTCATTCCATATATATTAGTAAGGCCTAAAAAGAGAACTATATCAAAACTAGTAGTTGGGCAGACAAAGGGGAATATCAGAATCCTGCTCATAAAGGTGCACCAAGAGATTTTCACATATCAATATGACAATAAAACAAATTAAAGCCCCTGACACTGATTTTTTATACTCAGCTTATTCTTCACACATCCCCATCTGAAAGAGTTAAAGACACTATCATTGATTGAAAATATTTGAAATTTTGCAGGAATAGCTTCAAATTGAAGATAGTCTGTATAAATTCTCATAAGTTACCTTTTCCAGCTGTAAATTGAAATAAAAGGAAGAAAACGGCAGTGTTCCAAGATACGGATCTCCATTCATTACTTGTTTTAGTAAATTGTCCGTTCGGACAGTAATAACTAAATTCTCCGATTCTGTCCTTATTAGGTTGCTCTGTCTTATCATTTGCAGTGGTATGTTAGGATACCTTTCCTTGTTACGTACTGCTAACTCTGCTTTTTTATGATTTTGTTCGATTTGCTGATTTAAGCAAATACTGCTCACTTACTCCACTCGGTGTACTACATCTTGGGGGGTTGGATGGTGGGTGGTTTGGTTTTTGTTTAAATTCCCCCCCCCCCCTTTGTGTCTTTTACGCTTAAGTGCAACAAGAGACTTTCACATAACAATTGTACCCTAAAAAATGTGAAAATTCTGATTTTTGCACTGATGTAAAAACTTTCTATCAAAAATATTATATCTTTTGGTACAAACAAAACATGAAATTTCTAAATTTGCTATTTGGAGCAAAATATGAAATTCAGCCATGTTTTATATGTTTGAAATATAGCAAATAAAATACCCTTTTTAATTTACCTTTTAGACTTTCTGTAGACAAATAAAAGGTACGAAATCCATTGTAGTGTCTTATCTACATGAAACACTACATATACAAAGATTTGATCCTGTAAATCTCCTCTCTCAACCTTTAAAGTGTTTTTTTTATACCAAAATTAATGAAATTTCTATGAAGTATTTGCTCAATACAAAATTCAGCTTATTTTTATGTTGAACATTACTTGCTATTTAAATTCCTCTTTTTTTAATTTTTCTTTTTTGGTTTTTGTTGTGTATGTTTCATAATAGTGATTTTATATGAATTTAACAATATAGAATTTCATATTTGATACTTTATGGATACGTTTGGTATGAAAGAGCTATCCAGAATAAGAATATGGAAATACATAATATGGAATACAGAACCAAATAAAGTCTCTGTCATCAAAATTTCCAGACACATTTTTCATCATTCTGTAAAATAAGCAGAACTTTAACATGAGTTTGGATTGGATGTAGCATGTTTGTGTGTGATATAATAAATAATACATGTAGTCCATTATGTTATGAATTTGGGTGGGTGAAGTTGTTACATCCACGAATTAACAGAAACTCTCTATGCTGTATGGAACACCTTCCATATTTTTATGAGACTAACTTGAATCATTTACACCTTTCTACGGAGTCCAAATTTTAAATTAAAAGATTTCATTGACATTTTGCAAAATTGGAACAACTTTTACATTTAAAATGAATTTAATGACCACATATCATTTCAAATTTCAAAGACAGAAAGGGCCATGGCCCAATTCATAATAGCCAGCCAGCCCCATCCCCAGAACCCCAGAAAAATGTAGAATATTCCATTTACCGTAGTCAGCATCTTCAAACATTTCAAAATTTTTTAAAAAAAAAAAAAAAAAAAAAAAAATTGACTTTTTGCAACAATTGAATGACTTTTAAAGTGATTTAATAACCACATAAAATTCAAAGACTTAAAGAAAGGGCCATGGGCCATGGCCCATGGCCCAATCACTAAATTAGCCCCATCCAAAGAACCCAAGATTTTACTACTGAAGTGGTCAAAATTTTGGTATCAGAAGAAAGCTATTTTGCTCATTTACCCCTGTAAATCTTGGGGTAAATATGTTTTGTTTTGGAAGTTAAAGCAAACATGGCCCCATTTTTGGTCGAGACCAATGTTATTTTACCCAGTATTCCATGGGCTTAAAAAAATCATGTTTTGAGCCTCTCACATCAAAATGGAGTGAAATACTGTTGCGAAACTTGAACAGGTTGGAGTTTTGGGTAAGTCCATTCTAAAAAAAAATAAAACTTCTAATAGATTACAAATCAATATACTTAAATTGATCCATCCATCTTTAAGAAAACCTGCCATTCAGACATTTCCTTACCAAAATTGGGGAGAAAAAACTCATCTACACACACCCCTATATACACATTTGCATTCTCATCCTCATCTTATATTGACCTTTACTTGTTTACCCTAACCCTAAATTTATTACACTACTCACCTTTAAATCAATACCTACATGGGATGGATCTCCTTTTTTGTTCAAATCCTTTGAAAGATTACTTAGTCAATACCCTATTTTCATTCCATATCAAATCCCTAATATGACAATTACTTTCAGTTCATTATGTTTATTGTATTTTCTAAACCATGAGACTGGGTTTTTGTGTAATCGGTCAATGCAGTCTTTAAAGATACAATTGAAATTGGCAATTATTTTCTTTTTTAAGATTGATTTGAAGATTATCTCAAAATGCCCAAGTTTAAGTATTTTCACTTGAAATGTTTGTTTTATATTCAATGTGTTGAGCCACTGTGAAAGACTATAATCTGTTTTCCTGTGACTTGTGCAATAAATCTAATTACTCTTCTAATGCCGGAAGACAAATACTCCTTGAATTTAATACCTTAAATAGAAAATGTAAATTGTATTCTGGATGGTTCCTTGTAATAATAATGTGGGTGGTGGGGTGCAGGAAAGGGAAGGTAGGAAGAGGAGGGATGCAAAAGGAGCTGTAGGGAAGAGTGAAAAAATGATTCTCTTGTCAGCTTAACCATTGGGGGTGCTCTTCCTCAAATGATGCAAAAAATAATATTCCCATCAAAAAACAAGGAGTGTCCTATCTTCCTTTAGATGATCTCTATGTACAGAATAGGGGATTGTCCTATATTCCTTTAGATATTCTTTGTTTCAAGTACTACTTGTTTGAAACCTGTTTTTTGGTGATTATATACCCGGCTTGTGGGATGCATACCCGTTAACCATTCAAATTCGGTCTTGTCAAGCCCAAACTACATCCACCCAATAAGTTTTGTGAGCATACAACTTCTGAGCTCTGAGAAAAAGGGCGGACGGACAGACAGACAGACACACACACACAGACTTATCGTATTTATAATATAGATACATAAGATGCCATTGATACCAGTCGCAAATGTGTCAAACATTAACTGGTCTACAATGAGTTAACACCTTACATCACTTACAGGCAAACAAAAGTAATTAGTAGAAGAACAGCCTGTAGATCCCGTGACCAAACTCTGGAGACAAAGATTTGAAGGTGTCTTGGGGTACCCTGATCGATGTTGAAGGTTTTTGACTTGGGCTTGCCGCTTCAATGTTCCGGCATTTTGGGGAAGGGGCAAACAAAGTTAACACGGGGGTAAAAATTGAGAACTGTCGCAACTGAATTAATATGCAAAAAAAAAAAAAAAAAAAAATAATATAGATACATAAGATGCCATTGATACCAGTCGCAAATGTGTCAAACATTAAAGGGGGATGGTCCGATTTAAGTATATGAAGTTTCACATCTGTGAAATTTTGCACCGATATTTCAATCCGTTTTGATGTGACCGCTAGAAACGTGATTTTGTGAGCCCCATAGAGTACTGTGTAAAACTAATGTTGGTCGACCAAATTGCAGTATACTTTTGCTCATAACTCCCAAACCAAACATCATTTAGCCCTAAGATTTCACAGAGTAAATGAGAAAAATAGTAGCTTTCTTCTGATACCAAAATTTCGACCACTTCCGGTAAAATCTGAGCTTCTGGGGACGAGGCTATTAGCGATCGGGCCATGGACCTTTAACTGGTCTACAATGAGTTAACACCTTACATCACTTACAGGCAAACAAAAGTAATGTGATCAATACATATGAGAACTCAAGCACAATTTATTGGATAGCATGCAGCATTTTGACTGAGTTAGGCAAAAAAAAAATAGTGTCTCAGAAGAAATGTGAAAAATGCCAATGCGAAATGTGCCTTTTTTTTATAGAAAAAAGCTAATGCGAAATGCGGGATTTAAACAAAAATAATTGCATTTTTGACCCACTTTGTCCATTTTTTAGCTGCAATTTTCATTTTTTTCTGATTAAAAAAAAAATCTTTCGAGTAAGCAAAAACCTAAAAAAAAATAATGCGCTAAAAGACCAATTTTAAACAAAATGCACACGGTCTTCTGAGACTTTTTTTTTCTTTGGCCTTTAATATACCACCTCAAGATACCAGGTGCTAAGGTTTCTTAATGTTAACATTAACTGGTTACTGAGCCTGTGTAACAGAAACTGAGGTTGGATTATGTTAATTCAATAGCATTTTCAATAGGGACACATCCTCTTCCGGAAATGAAGCCAGATCAGACATTATTGATGAATAATGAAAGTCAATGATGGCGTGACTAAGACAAATCCAAGGATCTTCAATCCCCAATGACAATCTTGAAGGATATGGATTGGTTCGTCAATGAAGTGGTCCGTGGATATTGGCATTACAATCAGATAGTTGTTGCTATGGGCGTAGTTATCATGTAATTACCCGTTTTTCCTATTTGCACTGAAAACATACTGTGCAATTCCCACTTCAAAAAACTTGTTGAAAATAAAAATATCTTCCATCACACTGTTAAATAATACAATTCAGTCACGGTCAGAAATCTAAAGGGTAGCAATTACGGGCAAATTGATCACTTCTTATACTTTTTCTTTTTCTGCCCACCTTTTTGGCATTACAGTTGTGTAACCGCGCCGGGGGTGGGCAGGGAGGGGGATGATCTGGACTAAACTATGCTTTTTATCCCTATTTTTCATGGGAACTTTTGACCAATTTCAGCCTAAAATCGGGCAAAATTAAGTAATTTTGTCGATTTCCTTCCGTGCAATATGCTTCATTCACATCACATCACATCAAGTTCAGACTTATTGGAGCAAATCACTGGGACTACTTTACGAATTTGCCCCCTCTGGCGGCGACTTGGAAATTTTGCCCCCTCTGGTCGACTCTTTCAGTACGCCACGGGCAATAGGGGCCCTTTCAATTTGCCCAGATTTTAAAAAAATTTCTGCCACAGGATAACAAGACAGGTCATCACACTCCCTCCTTTCATTGGGTGTAATGAGACATTGAACATTTTAAAGATGTTTTGGATAGTGAAAGGTACCCGATACATTTTGTGGGTGTAACGTGAGTTTACAGATTTTGAAGCACAATGGACATAAATTGTCCCAAGTGTCAATAATACAAATTTGATCACATGTGCCAAAATCGAGACACATCCTAAATGCTTAGATATTTTATATTGGTTATTACTTGTTTTGACCTTGCGACGTTGACAGATAAATTGACTATGGTGTCATTTTCTTATTTTGATATGTTTGTCTCCAATAAACCTTCAAAAATTTTTTAAAATATTTCGAATAAGTAATGTACTGATCGAGTGCAAATTAAGAGAATTTGTATCCTAAAAAATCTCCTGTCCCTTTAACCCTATCCGAAAAATGATGCCTATCTCCCGTCCTCCTTGTGCTTCAAGAAGATGGTGATCCCAGGGCCGTACCCATGATTTTTTTAGGGAGGGGCCATTTTTTTTTTCAAAAGGGGGGGACCCTTTTCCCCAAAATGTTCCCTCCCCCAAAGGGTGGGGGGAAATTTGGGCACAAGTGGACTTTTTTACTAAATTTTTAATTTTTAATTTCCATTTCATTGCATAATCTCTTATTTTAAAGTTCACCATTTCAGTGCATCCTTTTGGCATTTTTGAGCAAATCTCATGCAAATCTATACAAATTTGAGTAGTGACAATGGTGGCAGTGGCAGAAACCAAATTTTGATTGAAAGCTGAAAGGGAGATAATAATTAATTTGTTAAAAACCAAAGCATTCTGTAAAAACAGAAATTCACAATTTAGGTTGATTTAAAAAAAATATTACTGTTAGACCTCCATCATATCAGTTATTCTCTATAGTGTAAAGCAGATGTGGGCGGAAAGGTATGGCCCGGGGACACCATCTCCCCCAACACCTCTGACACCATACTTGATGTAACCAATCTATATAGTAAATCCGCAAAGGACTCTAACCTATTTGGACTACTAATCATACCCTTGCATCATGTACATTGCATATTGGGCCTGGTGTTAAAATAAAGTACATAGGGTGTTATAGTGACACTCTTGGTGTGTTAAAGACACTATCAGTGATCCACCCGAAGGAGTCAAAATATTTGAAATTTTGCAGGAATAGCTTAAAAGTGAAAAACATATAAACTTAGGCCCCGACATAAAAATCTCAACCTTTTTTCAGGATAAGATTATGAATTACAAAACCTTTCATCCTTCTCAATGTTGGTTTGGGTAGAGGTGTCCAAAACTTGGGGGCTTGAGATTTTTTTTTTCAATTTTATGGACTTGGAACTGAATTTTGATCCAAATTAGAGCTTGTAGAGCTAACACTTTTAGTTTTGTGGCAAAATACGGGTTTTAGCATACTTGAACAAGGGTCTAAAGAACTGCAGAAGAAGCGCAAACTGGGGGTCTCGACCGCCATGCATATACCCACACCACCATTTTAGGTCAGTGCCCCCGGGGGGTTGTGGATAAGGAGAATTTAACAAAACCTGTGGTAAAATTATGCATATTCTTGACAAGTAAAATATGAGCTATAATTTTTTACCATATTTGGGACAAATTTGGAACATTACTTTTTATTTTCAAGCAAAAAAAATCTTTAAATTTGGAGATACCATGGTTTCATTGTTGTATTATTTTTTTAATTGAGACAAACTGTCGTACACCATCCCTACTCAATGAACCCCAAATTCCCCACAAAAAAATGCACCCCACTCTACACAACATAGTTATAATATGAGCCAACTCAGTCTTCAAATTCACCCACCTGGGTTCAATACACTCAACAACAACTATTTTCGTAAGTTCAATCATTTTTTATTCCGCTCGCCTTTCAGAATCAAGCATGTTTTGTCTGGCTTTTAAAATCCAAACTCCAGGCTACAAAATGCATTGTTGAGATTAACTCTCCTAATGCCCTGAATCAACTACAATCTGAGTCGTGTTCTATTTTTTCATTAAAGAGGCATTAAGGCGACTTCACTTTTTCTGGGACTAGTTATCCCATGTGCGAGAACTGTCCCAATTATTCTGAATACATCTTCGCTGCTTGCAGCCGTTGAGTAAGTCATCAAAATGCAAGTAAATCCTTAAAGCCCCTGATGTTTTACTTAGAACATTGCTTATCCCATCGTGCCATGATGGGATAAGGCATTTCATGTTATCGCTGTGCCATCACTCTCTAGAAATTTGAAGCATCAACTAGATTTGTCACATTGATAAGCACTCCTGAATTACTTTATTTCTTGCATTACCATCAATTCCAGAATCCAGCATCAATGATCAGTCAAAATAGGATACAAAAATAAGTTTCTAGATCAATTCAAGACTTGGCAAAATATTGATATAACTTGAAGATATAATAACTTGTTTGACATAATTGTAAAACTGCATGTAAGCTATTTACTTGTAGTTAAGTGTAATGAAACCTTAATGTGCATTTTCCTGGGTTTTTTTTTGTCTTACATTTACAACTCTTTCATAGAAGCAGTGATCTGATACTTTTCATACTTGCATTTATTTATTTTTAAACATGTCTAAGCATTGGAAAGTGATTCAAAACCCTGAGCACACACATGAGTGTACTGCCAACAACTTCAGGCAAGCTATTGCAATGTTAAAAAATTTCATTGCTACTTGCCAATTTCTCTCCCATATGAAAGATTAGTTTCATGGAAATACATTTAAGTTTCCCGTCAGCATAAAAATGCAATGTGTGTGTGTGTTTTTTTTTCAACCAAGATTTCACTATTTTCAAAATTTAAAAATGTCTGATATGCAGGAAGAAAAGAAACTAAAAACAATTTCTCTCCCATATGAAAGATTAGTTTCATGGAAATACATTTAAGTTTCCCGTCAGCATAAAAATGCAATGTGTGGGTTTTTTTTTTCAACCAAGATTTCACTATTTTCAAAATTTAAAAATGTCTGATATGCAGGAAGAAAAGAAACTAAAATTTATCGGAACAACAATTTCTTAGTAAATGGGCTGTTTTGCAATAGTTTATTTTTTAGGGGGCCTAGATTTAGGTTTTAGGTGGCAGAATATTTTAATAATTTTAATCTTAATGTCTGTCGAACTGTTACCAAATGCTTAATACATCTATTTCACACACTTTTATAAAACCTTGGAACTTTCTTAAAACATGCAGGGGGTCAGAGGTCATCTAGAGGTCATAGGGGTCAGTGGGGACATAAAAGTCTGTGTCTTTATAATTATGTATACAATATTACAATGAAAAACTGATGTCTAAATTTAGACCTGACTTTAATCCATGGTTAGTCCTACATGAGTGGATCTTTTTCCTTCTAACATACTCTTAAATTGTGCTGTAACGGGTGAGAAAATTTCTCATGGATGGGCCGCAGGAACGGCCCATCCATGAGGAATTTTCTCACCCGTTACATTTAACTTTACAGTACAGTATTTTGAAAGGAAAAAGGTCCACTCATGTAGGACTAACCTTGGTTTAAACCAGCTCTAAAGTTAGACTCCCTTTAGAATAACAGCCTAAAAAATTCTTGTAAATACATCCAGACATCTATCCCTTTGCACTGAGCTCAAAAATGAAAGTTACCACATTTATTTATTGTAGTTAATTGGGAAACTTACATCCATTTTTGTTAGCCTTCTCAATTTCTCAAAAATTATTAAAGATAATATTCAAATTTATACGTGTTTCCTTGCCCAATTTCTTGCCATGAAATTCCATTATCTTACAGTAGGCCAGAACACTCACTGCATCCATTCAGAAGTCAACATTCAAACTTGAAAGCCGTCCAAATTTAAACCTCAAATAAAGTTGCATCAGAGTCTCTTTAAAATCTTATGACTTTTCTTTACGAAATAGTAGGCCAACGCTTACTCAAAACCCGCGGAATGGCAAAGCACTATTGTGTTCTGTGAGAGACTCGTGTAATCCACGGTCATTACAATGCATTCTACAACATGTATGGTCAATGACACAGGAACGGTTCCTGCGGCAACCAATTAAAGAATAGAAACTGGGCATAGGAAAAGGAGGCCAATTTGGGGGGATTGATTGGGCTTCATTGTATAGACGCTTGTTTTCTAATGCTGACACAAGTGTTGTATTGTGAAAAAGAACTGATAGCAAAGAATATGTCTTTTTTGCATTTGAAAATTAATCATAATTTTGTTTGAATTTGTAGGAATAATCTCTCAGAATCCTGGTGCGAAGGTTCTTTCAATAAGTGGATTTCTAATAATGCTGGTGTTGTAAGGACACTTTTTTGTAAGCTGACATTAAGCTCACAATAAAATAAGATGTGATAGCTAAAAATGACTCTGCACTTGAAATTAATCAAACTTTTGTTGAAATTTGTTGGCAATTAATCCGACTAAATACAGGTGAAGGCCCTTTCGGAGATTTTTTTGAATGAAACTGGACTTAACTGGTATTAAAGGATCAGAGCTGAGCTCTAAATTTGTCCATGAATATTTATCCTAAGTTCTTACTTTTCAACTTGATTTAATTCTTACTTTTCAACTTGATTTAATTCTTACTTTTCAAATTGATTTAGTTCTTACTTTTCAAATTGATTTAGTTCTTACTTTTCAAATTGATTTCACTTTCAAATTTACTACTTTTCAACCTGATTTCAACATGATTTAGTTTTTACTTCTCAACTTGATTTAGTTCTTACTTTTCAACTTGATTATATTCTTATTTTTCAACTTGATTTAGTTCCTACTTTTTACCTTGATTTAGTTCTTAATTTTAAATGTTTGTTAATTAAGCAGTCAGCAATTAGTATATGCAACATTATCACCTTATTGTCAAAATTGAGGGCACCTTCCCACCTTATTTCTGAATGTCCCTTTAATTTAGTTCTTAACTTGTCCATCTTTAAAAAACAAAAACAAACAGGTAAAATATTTCACTCAAACACCCACTCTACTTGATATATTTTTTTAATTGTAAAGCTCCTCTGACACCAAAATATTCTGCCAAAGCCCCATGCACTTTTGGTATGTGTAGGCCCACTCTAGTTCCCCCAAAACCATTAAACACATGCACACATGTATTCACACGCACACGCATACGCCTACACCCTTACACACACACACACACACCTAAAGTATTGCCTTTCCTGTTAAGTTAAAATTCACATTGGCATAGCAACTAAACCAATATGTGGTGACCAGGTTCTCTGGGATTGGTTAATTTTACTCTAAACAGTAGTCTAACAATAAATAATATACTTTGTCTGAGTTATGTTTTCATAGTATAACTATGAAAAGTTATACTATATAGTTTTCGTAGTATAGAATAACATTAAACATTCAATTATGACAGGGTCAAACATATGATTCATCTGATTGATAGGTTTTTATGTTTCTTTTTTCTTTCTTTTTTGTCCAAAAACAAAGCCATTTGTCTGAGTTATGTTTTCATAGAGTATAGAATAACATTAAACATTCAATTATGACAGGGTCAAACATATGATTCATCTGATTGATAGGTTTTTATGTTTCTTTTTTCTTTTTTTTGTCCAAAAACAAAGCCAACCAATCTCCCTTTGAAAGCTAATTCCTCTGAACAACTATAAACTCCAACCCCCAAAATAGCACTGAATGTTTTCAAGGGCACCCTGGCATTTAGCATGTTCAGTGTCAACCCAGTAAATCTCTTCCACCTACTTAACCTTGTTTTCATGATCAAGGCCTTATCCTACTTAATGGTTCTTAAGGCCTACAGGAAAAACAATAATTAAATCAAAGAAAAGTTCTCCAATCCATTTTTTTGTTCAGGAAGACCATGAGTATTCTTTGCGAGGCCCTTGAGAACATTATGGGATTAAAACAGACACTGATCTCTTGAAAGAATCAGACAAATTGGTTCGTTTCCTGTCTGGTCTGGTATGGGCTGACAGTCAAGGTATATCTTGTCAGCAATGGTATGAGCCACAATAAATTACTAGCTAGATTGGGACTGATTTATTGCTGACTGGGTATTGCAGTGCCAATGTTCTGTGTGTGTAGAATTCTGACAGTATGTTATTTCCATTTTGTGGTAATAAAGGTTTCCTCATTTCCTTCAAAATGCAAGGCAAAATTTAATCAATAATATGGGTAGTTGATCTCTCCATTTTTTGTTTTTTTACATAAGTTATACAAACCCAGCCTATACAGGTATATCAGCCAAAAAGGGACATCCCAAAGCTGCTGTGCATGATAATTTTAAGGCATGTGTTTCAAACAGCAAAAAAAAAAAATCTCTCAAAATGTATTTATTTTAAGAATTATAATTAATTAAAACATTTGATTCTATGTATTCCAAATTAAACGTCCAAAGTTTAAAGCAGTTCACACTTATTTTGTCCACTCTTGCCTGCTGAAAGATTGTGAAACAAGCTAACTGCAAGGGATGGGTCTTTAGTATTTCATAAGACATGGGCAACATATGATACTTCAGACTGGGAAGGGTTGGCGTAGCGCATATTCCCTCGCCCTTCACCAATGAGGTCTCGGGTTCAATCCCTGGCAGGGGCTCGTTCTCAGTGACTTTATGTGAATTTGGTTTCTCGATTCATACTCATTCCCGCAGGTTTTCTCCGGGTACTCCGGTTTCCTCCTGCTTCTAAAATCGAGCTTCTTCGCATAAATCTGTTCTAGTATTAAGGTTTCTCTGATGTGCTGAGCGCCTTTCATGGCTGCCGCAATGCACAGCGCCTTGAGCATCGTTTAAGTGGATATGTCGCACTGTTAAAAATCAATTATTATGAGTATCATTCTAGGTATCTACAGGCTTATGAAGTCAGAACTACTCCTGATGAAAGTTTGACCCCAACTTATAGACCCATCTGAGGGCAAACGCATTAAAATTACAAAAGCCAAATCATCTTAATTTAATCTAAATTGACAGGAAAGTCATGATCAAATTATACCGACTATTTTTATCATACTTCACTTAAAAGACTATCGTGATTTGACCGAAAGTTTCAAAATATTTGAAATTTGGAGAGTAGCCTTAGTAATGTGAAGGATAATTCTCTAGAATTACATAAGTATGTTTTCCACTGAAAAATCGACAGAAAGGTAGAAAAATTGCAGTGTTCTAAGATATGAATCACCATTCAATTACATGTTACAGTATGTGTCCATACGGAACAGTAATGGCCGAAAATATCCGATTTTGTCCTTATTGGTTGCTTGTGGGCTTATCACTAGTATGTTGTTGCGTGTGGTTTTTTTTTTTGTTAGTTATTGTTAGGTTTTTTTTTTGTTTTTTTGGGGGCATGTTAGGATACCTATACTTGTTACAAAAATGTAAAAATTGATTTGATGATTTTTTGATTTCTGATTGAGCAAATCATCTGTAGTGCATTTAAAGTAGCTCCAGAGACTTTGTTCCTTATTTGAAGACAATACTGATTTTTATAATGTTTAATACCTCTCTCCTTTGGACTCAGCTTCTAACCCATTTAGCCCCATGTGGTTGCTAAAGAGCAAAGGCGGACTGGAGTAATAAAATAATTGAGTTGAACTAACATGCTGGAAAAGGTCACTCAATTTGAAAAGACGGTAAAAAATTGAATGGAGAGTGCAGTGTGGCCGTGTGGTGCCTCTTTTCAGGATTGAGGGGGGGGGCAAGTTGAATTTTTGGGGTATAAAAGGGTTTTTTTTTAAAAAACCCAAATAATTCTTGTTATGATTGGTCCAAAATCACCTTATTTTGCCAAAAATCCCAACTAAAATTTTCTTTGGCCAGGCAGGAAAACTGGGGGGACCAAAAGAAAAACAGACATCGTGGTCCCAGGACCGCGAGTGTCGTCTGCTGTCGCGGTTTGTGACTGGGGCCAAGGTCACACAAGGTCACAAGGTCACATTGAGGTCACCAACCAGTAACACAACCACCCCATCATTTACACCAATGTTACATTCATCGTAGTCGGTCGCCTTATTGGGTGGTTTAACCTCATACGGCATGCAATATATAAGGGTTCACATGTGTTGACCGGCCAAAGGTTCACATGAGGTCCACCAAGGTCAATGAGGTCACCAACATGCTCACACTACCCCCCCACTCCTTTCCAACAAGTTACACACATAACCCTGACGGAACTCATACGGAAGCAATATATTAAAGGGTTAACATTTGACCACAGACACACACAGACACACACACAGACACCCACACAGACATTACGCCAGAGTAATCCCTATGTGCCTTCTGCAATTCTTGCAGACGACATTAAAAAAAAAAAATTAGGGGGAAAAAGTGACCCCCCCCCGGCACTGGCACTGCCACTGAAGTGTGGGTACAGAGTTGGTTGATTTCGGATGATAACCAAGGCAACATGATTAAATACTTTCACAATGAAAGACACTGAGTCCCTCCCCCACACAAAACACAAAAAAGCAAAAAGGCAAAAAAAAAAGACCATTTTTTCTTTATAGTATAAAAATATTGTTACAATAAATCTAGTACAAAATAGGCTAACATTTTGATCAGCAACATTGTTGAATCATGATGATGCAATTGCAAACACCACGTCACACAATAAAAAATGCGCCGAACAGCTGGGTCCCAACAGGCATCGTGTTGTGCTTCGAACTAGCGAGTCAACTCACAACGCGAGTTAATCACGTGTAAATCAATGCCACGCTTAGGTAGTAAAAGACGACGAGTTGTTGAAAAAAAAAGATGCATGCATTTTTCAGTATTCATACAAAGACACAATGTACCACTCACTTTTATTTAAAACCCCACTGGCAGTGTAAAGGAAATAGGAGGTGTAACAAAGGAGAACAAATTCACCAGTGATTAGGTTACACAGTGAGTGAAATTCCACCTGATACAAGACTCTTCTACAAGTGTCTTTTTTTGTTAAGTGCATATGTTTTAACATGGTTTTCCCATAAAGAAAACACCCCATTTCATGTTGACTTGCCCTAGAATTGCCTATTTGAAATATGGGTTTACGAGATGGGGAATGGTTCTTCTAGCACAAATTTGGTGTGAAGTAATTCATTGGTTCTCCCATTATGACCAAATCAATAAGTGATGGGTTTTGGGGGGGTCTTTGGCCAATAAAGGTTTTTTCTGTGAAAAATTTATTGTCTCTTCAAAGTATTTAATGGATGGTAATTGTTAATTATCAACATCAACCAATTCTGAAATTGGCCATCTCTACCCAAAGTGCAAATGTTAAACAGCATTTGAGGATTTCTTTATATTGTTTAAGTTGTGGGGTTTCATGTTTTCACAGCCCTATACTGCTCATGTAGCACGCCAAACAGCAAAGATGGGGGAAAAGGGATAGCACCCCTCTATTCTATCTTTGACAAGTCTCTTAAAGAGACACTTGGGCAATTTGAAAAAGTGCGCCCTCAAGAGTTCAAAAATGATTATTTTTGCATGGTTGTAAAGCTTTATATACATAGTCCTCACCCAAAATGATGAAGACAAATCGTGTTCCTAAGGGGTAAACAGAAGATTTTATAATTTAATGCGCCGACGAAAGTATTCCGCAGACGACGGAAATGTTGTTAACACAAGAAAAACGCATGCCGTATGAATGATCCCCACAGCATGCACCCTGTTGACCGGTCTGTGCCTTGTGGTTTTAATATCAATGAGTACGAGTCTATGTCTATGATATTCATGTAATAGTACCACATGTGGATTAAAGTTATGTAAAAAAAATTAGCCTAACAAGATTAATGATTATTTAATCTCTATAACATCCCTATCTGTTTTTTAAGTATGTTATTTTGATGTGTAAAATGTTATCTCTATTCTTCCAATGGCCTCGACTATCATTTGAGAGCAATTGAAGAAATGCATATTTTGTGAAATGTGGAGTGCCGATTAAGTAAGCATCAAAACCAAATCCGGCCCCTCTCTACAGAAGTTTACTCCTGAACACTAAAAAACATGCCAAAACTACATCAGTCATTTTGCACTATTCAAGATGCACTTCATGATTCAAGCCATTGTTTTATTTACAGGGATCACTCTTAGATATCCTAAAGAAGAAAACTATACAATGGCTTACATTTCAAGGTACAAGATCTCAATTTTTTTAGGCAAGTTGGGGGACAAGGCGTGGATCAGAAATGCAGCAATAGCCTAATCTGTACTGCGCAAACTCTGACGTATATTCCCTTAAAATTATACCAATGATGCAGTCTTCTCCCCAATTCAATACCCTTCTATAATTAAAGGTGCACTAAGAGATTTCGAGATGCCCAAACTCGTGTCTAATAGTAATGTCATATAGATTGTGACATCAATAGATTCTACCTGTATTAACTACAAATGTGAAATAGAGAAAAGGGTGATATGGTTCACTTATGTTTCAATATACACATAGGCTGAATTGTGGATTTGCCTCCTATACGAAATTACAAATTTCACAATTTGGTACCAAAGAACATTTCTCAGCAAATCCTTTTAGATGGGGATATTATTGATGGGAAAGCTCACATCAGGGCAAAAATCGTACTTTAGATTTTTGGGGACACCTGATAGCCAAAACTCTCGGTGCACCTTTAAGAGCCATCATACAAAATAGGCCTATCCACTTACCCTACAAAAGCAGACACTGTGAAATATGGCAAATACTGTCGTGGTCTGCTATTCTTGTTTAAAAGCATAAGCCTTACGAAAGTAAGGTATGGAGGGGACACTTCTGTCAGGGCTTATTCCTTCCCTCCTCCATTTCCAATGAGTCGGAAATTCTTTAATTACATGCCACAAAGGAATCTCCCCATTGGCATGTTGCTCCAGCATGCAAACCACTTCAAAAGACAGGAAGGAAACATTAATGCCTCGTATTACATGGCCTGGTTTGTTTACTCAGCAACAGTTTTACTCAAAGGGCATTGCCACCCCCCCCCACTTACCTCAAAAAAAGTTGAGTTTTCTATCATCTGGAACTGTTGGCCTAAGTAATTTTTATGTGTGCCTAATCTTATATGCAAATTCAATCTACTCTGGAAGAAATTTGTAATTTTTTGTTACGCGCTGCATACGTACACTTACGCATTACATTTTTTAAATGGCACAACACCAAGGCCAAAAAAAAATATTGTCCTCATCCAACCGACCCTAATTTTGGAAATCGGGAAAAAGGTGTTTTTTTTTCTTTTACTGTGCAAAAGAATACCGACCCTAATTTTGAAAAATTCCTAAAAAGTTTTTTTTTCTTTCCAATTTTAACTTTCTGAAATGTAAAAAAGATGATGTTTAAACAGTTTCTAAGCATGTTAGTTGGGTTTCATAATGTACAAAGATGCATTTTTGAGTAAGAATCAACTTGATTTTTAGTGTTTGATTAACTTATTAATACAAACAAACATGTTTCAATACAGTTTGCTATTGACATTAAAAAAAAATGAAAAGAAAAAAAAAGTTTTTCCAACCGACCGACCCAACTCTAAAAAGCCATCTATGGACAATCAAACAATTTTTTTTTTGCCTAATGCTGTAACAGTGTGAAAATGTGCATTGTGTAGACAGTCCAATGCACGTCCACACAGACCTGGATCACGGAAGTACCACATTGATGTGGATGTGGTGCCTCGTGTAGAGAGCACCAATATGTATTCAATTGGTTTAATTGGAACAAAAGGTAATGAATTTGTATTTTTTAAGGGGAGTAGAAGTTTTAGAGAGGGGAAACCAAACCTATTTTAGTTTTCTTGTAAAAGTAATGCAAAAAATGTGCACAATTCAACCCGTGCCCCCGTGCCTGCTGTCAAGGCTTTGAAATGAATTGATTTGGCTTTAGCACGGAGAGTAAAAGAAATCTGTTTCAAAAAAGAAGGTTGTAAGAAAGTACAGGATTTGAAGTCATTTGCAATGACCCTGCAACAATCCTACAAATTAGTACAAACTTGACCTTTTCTTTTTCTGTGATCAAATACAACTAGTGCAGCGAAGGCTACTTCCTCCCGCCCAGTGGTATTAAGCTCGCTAACACCACCAATGACTGCAATAAATACACGCACAAAAGTCACAGGGTGAACGGCCCAGGAATGAAAGGACTACAATAACTCAGCTCAATGAGACTGGTAATAAGACAGTCAATTGTAATTCCGATTGCCAGACAGGAATTAGGGAGACAATGGTAATGAAATGTCTTGAAACTGACGACCCTTTCAAATTCCTTTACTTAATAATGCAAAAAAGTACACATCAGAGTCAAAAGAAATTAGGATTTGTTTCCTGTGGGGACTTGGATTTAGTTTTATTATTATTATAACATATGTACCTGTGTGGGCGGTGTTTTTTTGTTTCCTGTTTGGTTTTTTTTTGTTTTTTTTGTTTGTTTTGTTGGGGCCCGGCTATTGACAGTGGGGTAACCAGCTTTTTTTCATGTTGGCACATATATTTCCAGTGGGGGATAAGCATATATATTTCAAAATTTGTTAGTTAGTATAACCTAGGTTGATTTCACTGTAAATTAGACCGTGTGCAAAATTCACTAATTTTTCAGCGGGCGGGGGGGGGGGGGGGGGGGGGGGAGGGGGGGGGTGGGGGGGGGGGGGGGGTAGGGGGTGAGTGGGGGGGTGAGGGGGTGGGGGAGCTTCCCCCCTCTGTGTACACCACTGGGGGTATGCCTTTGTATAGCCATAGGAAGTGAGTTAGATGAAATTGCTTATTTCCCTAACATCAACCCACACGTGGTATACAGTTTTAGAGTTATATTGCACTTTTATTATGTTCAGCAGGAATATGCCTTTTTTATGCAAAATATATGCAAATTTTGATATTTTGTACAAAGATTGTCTGTACAGGATTTTGATACACAAACTCCTTATGGGGCCTCATGAATATAAACATTTTGGCCCAAGGTTGAGAGTTAAGAACACTGTCATTCATTGGCTCAACCCGCAGTCATGTTGGACCTTTTTTAAACAAAAAAATCAGCCAAAAAGGACCTTTTGTGGAATTGTGGGGGGGGGGGACCACACACCCCTGCATATGGGCCGACTGCATGTTAAAGAGATATGCAAGTACAACCTGCACCTGCAATGTCTAGATAATTATCTCTAAATGCAGACGAGGGAATATCAGGGAGGGGGCGGAGGGGGCTCGCACCTCCCGGAAATTCTGCAAATTCTTTCACAAAATCAGCCTATTTGGACAGTTACAGAGTTTCAGCCCCCGGTAATTTTGACGTTTTTCAGTGTTCCTGGATCCGCCCCTGAAATGTGACAAAATAATTTTTAAAACCCTACATAAGTTAACTAAATATGCAAGCCTACATAAATCTACCTCTATGATGAGGGTTGTACCATGTGAATTCAAGTCTGTCTTTATTAAGGTCATCAGCCTACACAGTTACAGTCACCCTTGTTGTCAGTTTGGCTTACCAGTATTATTTCAAAACATATGCAATATTATCAAGAGCATATTTTCACTCCCTTCAAAAGCAGAGATGCCCACGCGCCAAAAATAAATGCATATTAGGCATAAGGGATCAGAAGTTGTTCAAAAGTGTTGATCTTGTTCGTTACATTGTGAAAAAAATG